>WNHD01000603.1:0-34994 GCA_011057455.1 Ganaspis sp. Gsp50
TAGGAAGATTTGACTCTCTAGGAATTGCTACTGGTCCCATTGACAAAAAATTAGGAAAACTGTCAGCTTTACGTCTAACTGTTCACAGTGAAAGTGAAAATTGGGTGATTTTATCTGAAGTAAGCCTTTCTCACAATTTTTGATAATAAGGAAATTTGACTGAAATAATGGAAATTCTTTTTTAAAAATATTTCTATTATTAGCTACCAATTTATTAAAATTTTCCCAGAACTTTTGACGTCAATTTTTCATTTTTCAATTTTTCATATTTCAATTTTTTATACCAATTTATTTCTAGTAAGCAAATGTTTAACATTTAGACAATTATGTTTTTTTTTGCTTTATAACTTTTTTTTATTTCACTTAATATTCAGGTATCGAGAAATCTTATATTATATTCTTCTTCTTCTTCTCTATTTCTTATTATATTTGCATAAATTATTTAATGTTGACTATTTTTATTTCATTATTTTATTTTGTGAAATTTTTCTTCATTATTTCATATTGAGTATTTTTGTTTAATTATTTTACATGGAGTATTTTTTTTTAATTATTTTACATTGAGTATTTTTATTTCATTATTTTATATTGTGTATTTTTATTTCATTGTTTTATATTGAGTATTTTTATTTAATTGTTTTATATTGAGTGTTTTTATTTATTTCATTGTTTTATATTGAGTATTTTTATTTAATTGTTTTATATTGAGTGTTTTTATTCCATTATTTTACATTTAATATTCTTGTTTCATTATTTCATATTCAGTATTCTTATTTCATTATTTTATATTCAATATTTTTGTTACATGCCTTTAAATACTTTTATTTACTTACTTCATATTATTATTGCTATCTCATAGAGAAAGTCTTTATATTATTATATAGTAATATATAATTTCATGAAATATATCTAATAAAATATGACCCAATTAATAGATCGAAATCCAAGAAGATTCAAGCTGAGATACTACCCAGGATTTTTTAAAAAATTGTTTCGAATCAACTTAAGAATTTTTATCAACACATATGATTAATATAGATCCTTCGTTATGTTCTAGTGCTTTTTTTGTTATAAAATTAATTCTCTGGAATCTGCGATGTCATTATTCCTATTTGCAGACATTTGTAAATTTTTTTAAAATTACTCTTTACGTACGTATTGTTTTATATTTTATTATGTTATTTTTTTTTATTATTTAAATGAATCTCAAATATTCAAGATCTATATAGAATAATTTATTGTATAATATAATGTAATTAATATCGATAACAAAAATACAAACTACGGTATTTTTATGTTAATTCACTACGTTGTTATTAATTGATAAATGACAATTTATAATGTATTAACTCTGTGAAATAAATTGTGTAATTATTTATTATCAGTATGTTTGTGTGTGTGTGCTTGAAATTTTATCTGCTTTTAATCACGGCAGACAGTGGAATATTTGGCATGTAAGACTTGATTTTTATTTGCGTCATTAGTTTTATAAAAATATGTATTATATTAAATTGTCAACTGCAAATATCTCCTTTACAATAATTATATCCTCAAAAATCGAATCTTATTCTATTTCAATGAATTAAATCTATAATAAATAATAAGAGTAATAATACTAATAATAATAATATTAATAACAATAATAATAATAATATTAATAATAATAATAATAATACTAATAATAATATAATAATGATAATAATAATGGTAATTATAATTATAAGAAATAATCCAATAAAATTCTAAATTGTGTAAGAAATTGCAACATTCTAAATTCTATAAAAAGTTGATTTAAGCTTCAAAAAATGATCAATTATTATTTGATGAGCTTTATTTATAATTATTTATCATAAAGCTTCTAAACTAAAAAATGCTGAATTTTATCACGGTTTAGTCAAGTTGTAAATTATAAAGCAAAAGAAAAACTTTCTGAATCTCAAAAAATATAAATAAAAGAAAATTAATTATAATATTAGATTTTCTAAAACATTTTTTTGTAAAATCGCGGCAAAATGTAACAATTTTCAAAATTGTGTTGATGAAAGAGATTCCGCGTTACCGACTGAATAATAAAATGCCCCGATGATGGCGTTTTTCGAATTTCCAATCTTCGTTGTCTTATAAACCGTGGCGAAGTCTGATGTCTCCGATGACCCTCGGGTAAGTTTTTCCTATTATTTCTATCTAAATTTATCGTAAATACCCTTAATTTTGTGATTATTTAGTGCAGTGAAATAACTCGAGCTTGCAAGAAAGGTTTAAAAAGCGATGTCGAAGTCCAAGTGTCCTTTTCATGTTCATTCCATTAATGATCAACAATTTTTCATGCGGAAATCAAATCCCTACTGTCAGTTAAATTGCTGAACAACTATCAACTTGACGTAATTAGCGATTAATCTTTTTATTCCAATCACCTGTGAAATTTAACTCTTGACCCGTTTGTTACTATTTTGTTTACAAAGAGCAATTCTTAGGTTTTATAAAAATGTTTCGCTTCTAAAAAACAAATAGTTTGAAAGCAATTAGTGGAGTTCAAAATTAGCATTAGCAGTCGTCCTATGTCACTTCATGCTTGTCAGTTTTAAAAGTAGTTTATATTATTGAGTACTACTGTATTTTATTTCAAGATGGTAGTTGTCGAATAGTTCTGCTAAAATTGTTATTAATTATTGCAAAATGCAGTTTCTAGTGTTTGCACCAAATTCACAGTGATTCACAAAAGAGATTTGTAAACATCAAAACTATTTTGACTTAATGTCATAGTTTCTTTCTGACAGTTCAAGTTTTGTCTTGATTCGTTAATTAATTGTAGTACTTGGAAGTCCACTAGCTGCCTATTTGTCGTTCTCTTTTACTTTTGTTTATTTTAATTCATTTTTTACTTTCTTTTTGTTTTTCACTTTATTTTAATTGTTTGTTTTAATTATTTTTGCCTTTGGTTCTTTACAATTCTTCTTTTGGTTTTTTTACAATTATTTCTGCTTTTGGTTTTTTACAATTATTTCTGCTTTTGGTTTTTTACAATTATTTCTGCTTTTGGTTTTTTACAATTATTTCTGCTTTTAGTTTTTACAGTTCGTTTTGCCTTTGGGTTTCTAGAACTATTTTTGACTTTATTTATACTTTTATTCTATGTTTTTTATTTATTTTTGTCATCCTCTTGAATTTGATTAGAAATTCTCTTGCTTCATTGACAGGGCGATTTAAAAATTAAGTTCACGTAAATCAGCTCTTCAAATCGCGACAACAATTATAGTTACAGTAATTGCAGTAAATTACAGTAATAGAGAATAAACATTGAGCAAGTAAAACTGGTGGAATAAGGAATAATTGAAATCGTTTGAAAATTATTTTGAAATTAGCACTATAAGTTAAATAAAAAAAAACAGATGATAACAAATTAATTGAAACAAAGTAGTGTAAAATTTGATTGAATAAAATGTATTATTGTAAATCAAGAACAATTTGCATTTTTATGCTAATTGCTCTTGATCAAGAAAAAATCAAGAATAATCAAGAACAATTTGCTTTTTTATGCTAATTGTTCTTGATTTACAATAATTTGTTAATCGAAACTGATTAAGTTTTTTGTAGCGTTTTAAAAGGAAAAGAAAAACTAGATCGAGTAAAGCATGATTGAGAATATTTAATGATTATTGCAGTTTTAGTAATTGTTGTAGTATTTCTAATTTATTTTTCTCTTATTTAGGAGCAAGTGTGGTTTTGAAAATCCATTTCAAGTGGATCTTTGACAATCGATCAATGGCTTCAAGAAGAGTACACCTGCCCGCCAAAAGTCTCTTTTTAACAACTGTCTGATGGTCTTAAAGGATTTATAAATTTTTCACGTTTACATTTTTGCCTTCGGAATGAGTAATAACACAATAGGTGTTCCAGAACTTTTTTCTCTGCTTGAGTCTAACAAGCCGTGCGATGTAGACGAAACTAAAAAGGTCTTTCATGACCATTTCCTATCGAGTAAGTTGCATTTTTTTCCACATTTTATTTGGATTAATATTTTTGACACTGCTTTTGTATTCCTTATTTTCCATATTAGTATTTAAAATAATTTACAT
The DNA here is from genome assembly GCA_011057455.1 of Ganaspis sp. Gsp50. Taxonomy (NCBI): domain Eukaryota; kingdom Metazoa; phylum Arthropoda; class Insecta; order Hymenoptera; family Figitidae; genus Ganaspis; species Ganaspis sp. Gsp50. Next base: position 4,077 of record WNHD01000603.1, read on the forward strand.
TCTTTCAATATGTGTATTTAAAATAATATTTTACATTCTCTCAATATGTGTATTTACAATAATATTTTACATTCTTTCAATATGTCTATTTAAATTAAAAAATATTTTACATTCTTTCAATATGTCTATTTAAATTAAAAAATATTTTATATTCCTTATTTTCAATATGTGTATTTAAAAAAAAACAATGTTTTATATTCTTTATTTTAAATATGTGTATTTAAAAAAAAACAGTGTTTTATATTCCTTATTTTCAATATCTGAATTTAAAAGAAACAATATTCTACATTCTTTATTTTCAATATGTATATTTAAACAAAAACAATATTTTACATTCTTTATTTTCAATATGTGAAAAAAACATTTAGAAAGAAAAAAAAGAAACAACATTTAGAATTACGAAGTTGAAATTACAAGAAAATGGTTCTAATTTCTTTCTTTTTGCACAGCAAAAGACAACTGGTTAGTAAATGGACTCTTCGAGTATTATCTTTCGACAAATTCGATTAGAGCCACTGAGGTGTTGGCGGGCGTTCGAGAGCCACATGACAAACACTTGCTGGATAGACTGACTGAAGCTCTTGCCAGACCTAGCACTCAAGGTCAAAAACTCCAAACTCTCACACTTTTGGGCCATGTGGCACGTCGTCAACCCACCTGGCTTTATAAGCTTGCAAATCATCAACTCTTTAAAGAGCTTCTTAAATTGCTAAAGGTACTCTAGTCCCAAGATCTACACTCTTTCTTAAATTTTTTGGTATTTTGTATTTTGATTCTATTTGCCATCTTTATGTTATTTGTCATTCAGGATATCCGTAATTTATTTTATTTTATTTTTTTTGTTTTTATTACTTCCTCATAGGGAAGCATTATTTTTTGTTTTGATTTTTGTTCGTTTATTTAGTTCGTTTGGAATCTTTATTTTATTTAGTACCTTTACCTTCTTTACGACCATAAGCCGTTAATGGATAGAATAGATTTAAGCTCTATTGAAAGTCTGTGGATAAAACTAATTTCAAAAACTATCTGCTCATGTTAATAAAATTCATATTTAATTGCAGATGGAGGGAGACACTTTGTCCTTAATGAGTGCTTTATTATTACTGGTAACATTGTTACCAATGTTGCCAGTAGTTCTTGGACCACATCTTCACGAAATTTTCGAAGTTTTCGCCCGCTTAGTTTCTTTTTATTGTAGTCAAGCGACCCAACTTCCCTCCATGAATTCGACTTCCGTCGAGTGGGACAAATTCTATCTTTTGCACTTGCAGGTAATTTGAAACCAGCCGTACTTTTTTTGCTTTGACATTTATTCATTAAATAGTAAGATTATTATTAATAATTTAATAGTAAGATTATTAATTATTTAATAGTAAGATTATTATTAATAATTTAATAGTAAGATGTTATTTATTTGTTAACTTTATTTGTTTGCTTCTTTTTATTTATTGTATTTGTTTCTTTTATTTAGTTTCTTTTATTTAGTTTCTTTTATTTAGTTTCTTTTATTTAGTTTCTTTTGGTACTACCGATTACGGCTTTATACCCTCCTTTCAGCCACCATCTTTTGTTATTGCCTTGTACTCCTAAACAACTTCTCTGTATTTGTTTCTTTATCTTTTTATTTTTTAAATTTATTTACCTATTGATTGTAGAGCAAACGATGCATTTGTTTCTCCGTTTTCTTATGTCAATTAATGTTTATTTGCACTTGCAGGTGGGACTCTATAATCTTTTTCATAGACTATATGCCATGTACCCGTGCAATTTTGTCACCTACTTGAAGCAACAATATCAACGAGATCAAGATTCGATATTTCTTTGTACAGTAAAACCAATGCTAGAGTCTGTAAGGATGCATCCACTTTTGATAACCATGTCCAAGGACGCCGAAATCAGTTCTCAAAGGTCTTTTACAATTTCAAATATTTTAAATAGTTTTATTTCTAAAATTAAAAAGCTCTGGACTCAACCTACACATTTGCATTATATTTCAAAAACATTTCAATGTGAATTAAAAAGGTCGATTTTTACGAAACGGTATACAAATATACAAACATCAAATATACAAATATCAAATATACAAACATCAAATATACAAATATAAAATATACAAACATACAAATATACAAGTATTTTGCAATTTCGTGTGTAAATTGTTTTAACGGTTTTTTGAAGTGTTTAATAATAAAAATTTTACTTTCAAGGTGGAAGAAAATGGAACACCATGACGTTGTGGCAGAGTGTGGAAGATTTACCTTGGACAAAAATCGAGAGGAGATCGTTGTTCCATCTATTAATCCACGTTTTACCCCCAATCCAGGTGATTTTATTAAGAAGAAATTCATGACAATTTTCTTTTGAAAAAACATCAATTTTGTCAATATATCTATAACAGAATTATAAATTAATTTTTTAAGTCAATTTTTTCTACATTAATTTTCTTTAACATTTAAGATGATTCTGTGGAATTAATTGTTAAATTAAATTAATTTTCTTTATCTACAAATGACAGTAAGTTATTTTAGATTTATTTTGTTATTTTAGATTATCCATATCCTGGGAGTGACACAATTGGAGAAGATGATACGTTTTGGTCACCAAGTATGATAATGTCCCCTCATAGTCCTCCACCTTTGCAAACACAACCTCACGAAATTAGATCGACGCCTTCAACTCCAGGTAATAAAAGTAGAACTTCGCCACCCGAAGCGGCTGTTGAAGCAACTCCAGAAACAACACCCGTTAAGGTATTTTTTAAATAAACTTTATTCTCTTTCTAATAAAAAATTCGCACTTTGTTCCTCTTTTCTTGTTTCTTTCTTGTTTTTTCCTTGTTACTTTTTTGTTTTTTTTCGTTTTTTCTTGTTTCTTGTTTTGTTCTTTTTTTCCTTTTCTCTTTCTCTTTCTTGTTTTGTTCTTTTCTCTTTCTCTTTCTTGTTTTGTTCTTTTCTCTTTCTCTTTCTTGTTTTGTTCTTTCTCTTTCTTGTTTTGTTCTTTTCTCTTTCTCTTTCTTGTTTTGTTCTTTTCTCTTTCTCTTTCTTGTTTTGTTCTTTTCTCTTTCTCGTTTCTTTCTTGCTACTTTCTTTTTCGTTCTTGTTTTATTCTTGTTACTTTTTTGTTTTTTCTCTTCTCTTTCTTGTTTCTTTCCTCTTTCTTGTTTCTTTCTTGCTTCTTGTTTTATTCTTGTTAGTTTTTTGTTTCTTTTCCTTTCTTTTTCGTTTCCTTTTTATATTTTTCTCTTTCTCAATTCCCGTTATTCCTTTACACATATTTTTGTTTCTGTGAAAAATAGAAATTTAGTCTAAAGTTATTAAAGTGGTTGCGTTTATTTTTTAGGACTCCAGACAAATTCCATCAAGACAACCAATTGGCTCTTCTGCAGTGAGAGCTTTGGGCGCCTTTGGAAATGGAGTATTAGGAGTTAATTCTAGGCCCTCTACACCAAATTCAATAGTTTCTACAAATTATTTGTCAGGTGCTGGAGACGGCAATTCAATAATGTCCTCGATTCTTTCGCAAAAACTAGAAAAACTTGAATCAGATAGATCAAATTTTCAGATTTCAAAGTCAAAGAATATCTCGAATATTGGAGAAAAATTGTCTGAACTTGATATTAGTCAAAATGGAAAGAATGATTCGTGGCAAGAGGATCAAGAGGTTGATTTAAAACATAATTTTCATAATTTTTCCTCTATAAGGAAGCATTGTTTATTATTATTATTATTATTATTATTATTATTATTATTATTATTATAAAAACTAAATGCAAATTTATAATTTTACAGGTTTTGCAAATTGTAAGCGCAAGGGGCGGAAAAAGCAGCGCATCGAAATATTTGGAGCGTAGATTTCAAATGAATGATTTTGGAAAGAATACAAGTGTCCAAAGATTTTATCCCATTTCACAATCACAGACTCCCAAAGATGATTCTGGTGTGAAAATTGAAGAGAAAATTGATTGTGTCGAACAAAACAAGAGTAAATTGAAAAAGACAGAGGAAATTGGAACTCAGACTTTAGATTATGTTCCTTATGAACATCTTCTTCAAGACATCTTGAATCAAAAAAATTCAGAGGCCAGTTCGGAATCAAGATTGTCTCCTACAACTATTCTTGACCGATATATTGAGACTTGTGCTCGTACGAATAGTCTCAATGATTGCCATAAATCAAGTTAGTATATTGATCATTTTTCTTAATAGTAATTTACATTTTTTATTTTTTTATATATTTATATTTTTTATTATCGGCATTATTATTACTATTATTATTTTTTTATTACCGGCATTATTATTACTATTATTATTTTTTTATTATCAGCATTATTATTACTACTATTTATATTTGTTATTATTTTTATTATTATTATGGTTATTATTATTATTATTATTATTACTACTATTATTATTATTTCTAATTTTATAAATAAATAATTATTTTGATTTCATTTTATCGATATGTGTTTGCTTATATTTGTAATCGAAAATGAATGAATGCAGGGTCGAATATGTCAAAAGCAAAACAGAGAAAGAAGGGTGGTGAAGATGATCTAAGAGATGAAAATTTTGAAGAAGATGGTTTGGATCACGATTGTAGTAATCAACACTTGCAGCTTATGCAAATGCAGTTGCAGTTTGAAAGACAGCGGCGAGAAGTTCATGCAGAACGAAATCGAAGACTTCTTGGAAAACTGAGAGTATTGCGGGTTTCCGAAGAATGTACTGTTGCTTTGGTAGGTTTCATATTTCTTATTATAATTTATTTATTATCGTTCTCAACAAAAATTGGTTTTGTTTCTCAACAAAAGAGAAACAAACAAAAATAAACAAACAAAAATAAACAAACAAAAATAAACAAACAAAAAATAAACAAATTTTATTAAAATAAACAAATGATAAAGAACATAAGCATATTTAAAAACAAACTAAATTGGATCAAAAGTAAGAATAAAAGATTGTTTAATAATTTTTGTAGAATGATCGATTGCGAATTTTGGAAAAAGAAAACGACGCTTTGAAAAAAGAATTAGAAAGAAGCAAAAACGAAACACGATTGACTGATGAACGATATTCACAGGCTTTGCAACATTGGCAGTCCAAGGTAAATATTGTTTTGTTTATTAAATAATGACAGATTATTAATTGAAAAATTTAAGGAGAGAATATGATCATATTGAGAGATCATATGAGAGAAGATGAGATCAGTGAGAAAAGTAATTTGATGATTTGTTTATTTTCACAGTGCGTCGAGGAACAACAGCAAAATCAAACATTTAAGGATAAAATTGAAACTTTGGAAGTAGAATTGAGAAATGATAAGAAAAAACTGACTGAAGGAGAGCGTAGAACGCAGTCTCTTGAAGCTGATTTATTTGACGCGGGACATCAATTGAGAGAAGCTCTCATAGCCGCAAATTACGCGGAAGAATTAAAAAAGAGATTATGCACTATTCAGAAAAAGTTTTTGCTTTTTAAAGAAGCGCAAGTGCGAAATCAGCAAGAACGCACAGATATTTACACAAAAGAGGCCAAAGAAGAGGCAGTCGAAATGCTTCATCGGTCCTATACAGACGAACTCCAAAGTAAGAAAAAAAAATATTTTTACAATATTGAGATTGATTAAAAATATTAAGGATTAATTAAAAAAGATTCAGGGTTAATTACAAAATATTAAGGATTAGAAAGATTCAGGGTTAATTAAAAAATATTAAAGATTTAAAAGATTCAGGGCTAATTAAAACATATTAAGGATTAATTAAAAAGGTTCAGGTTAATTAAAAAATATTAAGGATTAATTAAAAAGATTCAAGTTAATTAAAAAATATTAAGGATTAATTAAAAAGATTCAGAGTTAATTAAAATTTATTAAGGATTAATTAAAAAAGACTAAGTATTAATAAAAAAGGATTAGGAAACAAAAACTAAAAAACAAATTAAATAAATATTTGTTTTCAGTTGTTTCACTACATTTTAATAAATTTGTTTTCTAAAAAAAATACTAGATATTCAATCAAATCAAAAGGGACAAATTTAGTTTAAAAAATTTGCAACGATTTTTAATTAATCTCATTTTTCAGCTCTCCGAAAACAAGTGGAAAATGGAAAAGCTCTTGTCGAGGCGTACCGAAATCATTTAGTGGAACTTGAGAATAAAGAAGCCAGAAAAGAAAATCAGCTAATCGACCAACAAAGACTTTTATTGGAAGCAAAGGATCGACACGAATCGGAATTGCAAGCCATCGAGTCCAAGTACAAGGCTCAAATGGAAATAAATTTTCTTCTTCAAGGGAGAGTTTTGGAGCTCCATGGAAAATTAGAGGCTGTAAATTCTGGAGCAAATTCGATGACAAATTTAGCATCTTCGACTTCACCTAAGGAACGTTCTCCGCTATTATCCACCAGTTTGGCATCGTCTAGTGAAAGTTGTCTCGCGTTCATTCAATCGAATTCTAAAAGTGCAAATGACTCCTGTGATCCTGCCGGTGGAATACCGAATTTGCATGCCATCATAGAACTTCACCCGAGTCAGGGAATGACTCCTACTCGGTCTAAACAATATCGATAAATAATATCTATGATATTGAAGAATATTGCAAATTTATCAGGTCTTTCGTCATTGACCTCGCTGTTCTTTTTTTGAGAACGGAGCGCGTTTTGAAAAGATTAATTAGTAGCTTCTAATCGATAGGATAATAATCATCCAGTGAAAATTAAATGTTCCATGATCGCGATCGCTGGCTGGAGGACTGATTGTCTTCACTTTCCGATCAGCAGCTTCATTCTTTACGACGAACTCTGAATAAAAGTTGAAATATTTTGTGAGCAATCTTAAAATTGTCTTCTTAGACTCTCCATTCCTTGGCAGCTTTAAATGAATCCTTAAAAACCTTTTAAAGACTTGCTAATTTTAACGATTATTGAGGTAATATCAACACTGAATATTGTAAGTATATAAATATTGTAAAAATAGAGAATTAAATATTGTAGAAATAGAGATTAAAATTGTAAAAATAGAGAATTGTAAGAAAGCAATTAAATTTGTAAAAATACGGAATTAAATTTGTAAAAATACAGAATTAAACAGTGTAAAAATGTAAAATCGAATCTTAAAAGTATAAAATGAAATCTGAAAAGTATAAAATGAAATCTGAATAAAAAATACGAAATCTGAATACAAAATATGCAATCTGAATACAAAATACGAAATCGTATCAAAATAATGTAGAATATAGAATTCAATTGTAAAAATATAGAAGAAAATCTAGATATTTTAAAATGCATTGTAAATATTTTTAAAAAATTATAAAAATATGTTTAGATATATCTATAGAAGTAAATAATATCAATATTATAATTTTAGTTTTGTAAAGAAAGACAAGTATAGTATAAAAACGATGTATTTGCAACATAAATGATTAAAATCCGTGTATAATACTGAACGATAAAAAAATGTATATCACGTAAACACGCACAAACTAACACATCAGTTGTAAATTACTTTAAATTTCTGACAAAGACTATAAACAATGAAATTAAACAAATGGCAAACGATTGTTCCTCTTAAGAGTATTTTAATTCACATGACTTTGGTCTTTTGTCCTTTTTGCCTGAGCTAGGAGTTTTAGTATGTTTGAAGTTCTTGGCTCATTGTCATGATAATAGCATCGTTCGGTGGAGCGTAACTTGCCAAATCTAAAATTAGAAAAGACAATCAATACAATAATAATACAGCATGAAAACAAAGCAAAAAATTGAACAAACAAAAAATTAAACACAAAAATTGTACAACAAAATTAAACCAAAAAATTATACAAAATTATATAAATAAGAAAATTATACAACAAAATTATACAAACAAAAAAATTGAACAAACAAAATTATACAAACAAAAAAATTGAAAAAACGAAATTATACAAAGAAACAAATTTAATAAACAAAAAATTTAACAGACAGAAAAAGTAAAAGATGAAAATGAATGAAACTAGAAATTAAGATAAACAAAGTTGGAAGTTAAACATGCATAGAAGCATAAATAAAGCAATAAAAGCAAATTAGAAATAAAGACAAATGTTCGTGAAAATAATAAAATTATAAAAGTATAAATACAAGCAACTAGAAATTAAATAATAAATAAATAATAATTTAAAAAATAATAATACATAATAATAATAATAATAATAGTAATAATAATAATAATAATAAAAAAAAAAAAAATTAAATAATAATGCATGGTGAGAAGAAAAAAAAGAAACGAAAAATTGTGTAAAAGTGTTACCGTGTAAATTTCATGCACCATAATCGTATTTACTCACGACTATGACCCTGCTGTAAAGGATATGCTTTTGCTCTTCGAAGCAACAATTGCAAAATCCAATAAATTGTCAGCCAAACGAGAGTTCCGCCGGAGAAAACTCGAAATGTAATCACTCCTTTATAATTGTCCATTAAGTATCCACATAGTAAAGTACCCGCAGCTACGCCTAAAATTAAATTATCCATAATTTAATTTCCATATTTAATTTAATATGGTGCAAAATATCCACTTTTGCTCCATAAATTCAATAATTTAAAGTAAATTTTAGAAATGACTTTACCAACGCCTTCAAATATAGCTCCAACTACTCCCTGAATTGTCGCTTTTGTTCCTGAAGGTGATACCTTGTTACCATAAGAAACCATTGTAGGCCAACAGAGACCAAAAGAAGGTCCATGAAGTAGTTCCACTGAAATGAACCACCAGGGGTTGCTAATCACACTGTAGGCCATGAATCTGAAATTTTTAATTACCTTTATATATTTCTTACACTTATTTTAGAGAATTTCACTTCTTAGATTATTTTTTTATTTACCATTCTATTTTATATTTATTTATTGTTCTTTTCTGTTTACAATGCATTCTTTTTTATTAACAATGTACTCTCTTTTATTAATAATATATTCTTTTTTGTTAACGATATATTTTTTATTCGCAATTTCGATTTAGAATTTTTTCTTGCTGACCTGATGGCATAAACGAGAAGCACAAGACTCATGACGTTGAAGTGACCCAGTTTTTTTAAGACAGTTCCTGATATGAAATTGAAAGGTAATTCTCCTAAAAAGCCTTGAATTCCGATCATTAGTCCCTGTAAAGTTTTTAGCCAAGCTGTTTCAGGGGAAACCAACTCTTCAGTGTACCACAAAAGAAAATTCCAAACAACTCCTGTACACATTCCAGATCCTATGCACCAAAATGCGAAAACCAAAATTCTTCCTTCTCTTAAAAGGGACCCCAATTCCCAGAAAACGGATGGCTCTCTTTCTCCAGAGTTGGTATTTCTCTAAAATAGTATCGAATTATTATTAATTACTCTCAGGACAATACAAAGCAAAAGAAAAATTAAATATTTCATGAGAATGCTCCAATGAAACTTGAACTTTATATTTTAATTTAGTAATTCAAGTTTCAATTTACTAATTTAAGTTTCAATTTAACTTCAGTTTCAGTTTCACTTAAGTTTCAGTTTCACTTAGGTTTCAATTTACTAATTTAAGTTTTAATTTACTAATTTAGGTTTTAATTTACTAATCTTAAGTTTTATTTTTCAGACATTTTCAGAAATCAAAACTAAAGCTAATTTTTGGTTTCTAGAAATTTTGTTTATTAATGTTTTCAATTTTTTAAATGGATTTCAATAATTTTCAAATCAATTTTTAGTTTAAAATCCATTTAAGGGATCAGAATGTAAAATTATCGACTTATGGGTTTTTTTAAATCATTTTTGAGATTATCACATAATGAGAGATGATTTTTGAAGAACGAAATTTGATTTTTTCTTCAGGGAAATTAATTTTTTTTAAAAAAAATCACCTTTGTTAGAGTCGAAGAGACAACAATGTCGAATATCATGGCGATTAGCATAATGTAAAATACGCAAGTGTAATCTTTTTCAGTCTCTCCTTTACTAAAAACGTCTACTAAGTATCCGCCACTTATGCCAAATATTCCAAAACCTATACTTCCCCACATTCTCTGTTTTCCGTATTCTTTTCTTCTTTCGTCACCTGGAAACCAAAGATTCATCAATTTCTTTAAGATTGTACATTGAAATGAAAACATCAAAAGGAATATTCAAATAAAATTAGAAAATAAATATATATATATATATCTAATAATTAGAAATAAAATAAATTAGAAAAGCGAATCGAATTTACAAATGTTCTTACGAAAAGAAAATGCAATTTATTTTAAGACTCAAATTTCACAGTTCCAATTTTTCAAACTATTTTAAAAGATAGATGATGTGATAGATAATATGATAGATAGATGATATGATAGATGATATGATAGATAGATGATAGATTTAAAAGATGTTTTTAAAATGCAATTGTCTTAAAAATTGTGATTGACTTAAAATTGTTTCTTTTGAGTGTTTAATTAAGGAGTTAATTTTCTCAAATTTACCAAGAAGATCGAAACAAATGGCATCTCCTAAGCTAACAACTACTGCCATTCCAATCCAGCTGGTGATGGATGCCCACAAGAATGTTTGATATTGATAAGTAGAGCTTTGCGTCAAACTACTGGAATTTTTAGTTTCACGTATTAAATCAACCATAGCAGGATGTTTAGGACAAGTGATTTTGCAAGGCGTCGATACTTGAGATTCACAAAGTCGTTTGGTTGACGTACCATCCGGAAAAACAGCCCTCTCTACTTTCACGTGAACGCAAGACTTCAACTAAAATGAAAAAGTGATTATAATATTGACTTCATAAAGGTAATTTCAGTAGAGTATTTTTTATCATTTTTTTGGCGTTTTGAAAAGTCTTGCAAATCTTTAGAGTTTCGTAACTCATCAGTTTTACAAGATAATTAGTTGATAATGTATTATTAAAATAAAAAGTAAAATAATTATTAGCGTAATTTCATGCAGTACTTTTTACGTGTGATACTTCGCATTGAAAGGTAGTTTACAAAAAATTAATTTCCAAGAGAAATATTTGTTGCTTTTATTTCTGTTTTTTTTTTGTTTTTTGTTTGTTTTTGCTTTTGTTTTTGCTTTTATTTTTGCTTTTGTTTTTGTTTTTGCATTTATTTTTGCTTTTGTTTTCGCTTTTTTTCGTGCTTTTGTTTTCGTTTTTGCTTTTATATCTGCTTTTCTATTTGCTTTTGTTTTTACATTCTCATCAATAATGAGAAAGTATTTTCTTTAATTAAACCAATCGCTTTTTCCTTCTTTAAAAGTCCCTTCTATAAAGTTGTTTTCTTGACTTTAGCTACCTTTCATTTGGAAGTGTCACATACAGTTCGATTTTGAAAAAGAGAAAACATTTACCGATATGTCGTGATATATATCATAATGTGCGGTGAAATTAAAAGGAGTTCCCTCAGGATTACAAAGGTGCCAATGAGTGCAAGCAGTATCATTAATTTTCGATAAACTCTGACAAGTTAGCTGAAAAAGAATAATTCTATTAATATTTTCTTACAAATACAATCGTATTTTTTATTCAGAATTTTAGAAGCCTTAAAACGGTGTACATGTCGAATAATTTACTATTCTAATTTATGTATTTAATTTATTTCAAACTACTTGAAATTAATTTTAAATAAAATTATCTTTCTCGTACATTAAGTTTCGTTTATAAAATCACTTAAATATTATTCTGATTTATTTTAATATCTGATTTAATTGAATAAAAATCTGATTTATTTAAATATTTAATTTAATAACAATTTTATTTAATAAAAATCTGGTTAATTTTAATATCTCATTTAATTTAATATGAATTTGATTTACTTTAAGATCAATTTGTTTAGTATGAATTTGATTTACTTCAAGATCAATTTGTTTAGTATGAATTTGGTTTACTTTAAGATCAATTTGTTTAGTATGAATTTTATTTGTTTTAAGATCATTTCCATAATTTAATTTATTTAAAAAAGTGTAATTAATACGTACTTGGCAGCTTCCTTCGGAATTTCTAGAACTGATAACTTTGTCGAGAACATCTTGTGAAAAATTCTTATGTGGACAAAATTCTATAAAAGCTTCTGTATTATCACATCTCAATCTAACGTCTGCATTTATAACAACTTCGGGTATAAAATGCATTGTAAAAAAACTAATGGCTAGGAAGGCTTGGAAAAAGATAAAAAAAGATTTGTGAAGTTTGTACTTGTCAGCAAGACTTCCAAAAAGAGGCTTTGCAATTAGTCCGGTGATTGGCAGTATTGTGTAAACAGTGCCCACGAGAATCCCCGAAAAACCCAACTGCTTTGCAAGTGTTGGCAAAAAGGGCAAAATACACCCGGTCGCTAAAAAAAACAAAACATTATAATCAGTACTCTTATAGAATTATTTTTATAGGATATATACAATCAGTTATTGTGCTTTTATTAATATTTATAATAAAAGCACAATTTAAAGAAATTTCAGAATTTAACGATCACTCCGAGTCAGGAATTATTATTATTATTACTATTATTATTATTTTTTTTCTATATTCTTTAAAAAAATTGATGACGATACATACCGGCATTGTAAAGAAAATAGTGCGCTTTGATCGGAACCAAATCCCTGTTAATATTTTCTAACATGGTTGAAAATCACCGCTAGAAAAATTTGTCAGATAGACAAGTTTTATCTGTGAAAGAATAAAAACATAACATTAGAATAATTAATAGTTATTACAATAATTTTTGGAAAATTAATGAAATCACAAAGAAAAAATTTAAGAGTGTAGAAAATCAGATAAGAATGACTAAAGTGGAATAAAATAAATTTAGTACTTTACAATGTATTCTTTGATCGACATACTATCAATTAAATTAAATTGGGGATTCACGAAAGAGTCGAAGGTCAATTAATTGCAATTATTGTGATATCTACATAACCTTCAAAAACTGGTTTGCAGATATTTCATTAAATAATTGTCAAGAATTGGGGAACAAAGAAATATAAATGAAAACTTGATAATTGAAAGAATTTTGTTCTTTTTTTAAAAGGAGTAAAATTAATAACTTACGGCTTAATTATTTGACAAGAACTAAATAGCGTGTCCGCCCACAACTCTCCATGCTCACTGTATCGGATCAATTTACAATTATTTTTACTCACAAAATCTTGATTGTCGTGTTTTATTTAATCGTCGAATTAATGTGAATTGTCTTTTTATCTTTTATTTACTAAAACACTAGTTTTTGGTCTTGTTTTATAAGAGTAACTAATCTTTTGTAAACTTCATAAAAGCACAATTTTTATTAGATAAACTTGATTACAGTTATTACTTACACTTTTATGCGAATGGATCAGAATGGATTATGTAGTTTTTTTAAATCCAAATGTGCTATATATATTAATTCAAGAGTTCAATTAATTGTGTATACATACATACATTGTACATAATTCAATGTCACTTTTTCGTGTAATAACCAGGATTCTTTCAGCACTTTCAAATTATATTCGTTTTCTAAATTATATATCTTGAATTTTGTATGTAGTCGTAGAAAATTTTATTGAACATATTTTAGGAAAAAAACTATGCAACTTTTGATGGAAAATTGTTAATTTTCCATGTTGTCAAAATCAGCTGATTTCAATTTCCAGGATTAGCAAAGTTTAATTGGAATAAAAATACGCTTGTATACAATTATGTTTCATTCTAATTATTAAACTAGAGTAAAAAATATTAAAATTTTCAATTATTGGTTAATTTTATGTTGATTTGTTTAGAATTAATTGATTTTTGGAAACGTAGATTTGAATTTTTGACAGTAAAGGTTAGTGCCGTTTTCATTATGAAAAACTTGGAAAGGCGCCTTAAGGACTACACAAACAAATAAACTAACCTATAAAAGGGGCTGTCAAACTTAAAAGTGCAATTGTTTGAACCGGCATTTAATGTTTTATTGTAATAAAATACTTTTTTATCAACTGATATAGTGTTACACGGGAAATACCAAGCGTGACGTACTTATAGCAAGTGCAAATTCATATCTTTGATAACGATGCAATGAATTATTTCCGGAAATACGTGGCATTAAGAGTCATTTAACCTTAATGTTCATTTAACAACAATTAGTGCACTAAGTTGTTTTTAAATAACAATTATAAATTATTTTGTTTCCAAGTAACAATTATAAATTATTTTGTTGTAATGGCAACTGCTGTAGACAGGCGCGTTGCTCTTATTACTGGAATTACTGGACAAGTAAGAATTATTTTTATAAAAAAGAACGTTACGCTTAATGTTTATTTAATGATGTACGTTAATAATTTTTGGAAATATCTCAGATACTTATATTCCAATATATCTAGATAATTCTGATAAACATTTATTAAATCATTTTTTCAAAATTATAAACAATTCGATTCATTCTATTGGTTTTTTTATTTGTTATGTTTTTTATTAGTTTTGTTTCAATTTATTTTACATAAATATATTTCATAAACAAAAACTTATTGCAATCATTATGCTAAAAAGGTCATAATATTCAAAGTTGCGGTTCGAAAATACAAGTAAAGAATTTTAATTTCTTATTATAAAATGGAGTAAAAAATCTAAAGAATTTCTAAAGTATTTTTTAAGTTGTTACAAAAAGAGAAATTCTAAAAGTAATTCAATTTCAGGATGGTTCCTATCTAGCAGAATTTCTTATTGAGAAGGGATATGAAGTTCACGGAATGATTAGAAGATCAAGTTCGTTTAATACAACACGAATTCAACATTTGTACGCAGATCCAAAATGTCATCGTCAAGAAAAAATGAAATTACATTACGGAGATATGACAGATTCCAGTAGTTTAGTTAAACTTATTACCTCCATTTTACCGACAGAAATTTATAATCTTGCTGCTCAGAGTCACGTTAAGGTTGGTTTAGCAATCAAAAAGTAATTAAAATTGCTTTTTGATGATACTTGAAAATCGTTTGTCAAAATTGTTTGAGAATCACTTGATTCGTAAACAAAATACCCTTTAATTTTACGTTTAAAATAATGAACACATCTTTTCTATAAATAGGTTCTTTTTATTCTATAAATAGGTGGTTTTTTCTATTCTATAGATAAAAATTGATAAAATATCCGCCTAGCATGGATTTATTAATGTATTTTTCAAAAGTAATTTTATAAAATTATACTAGATACTTCGCTATCTAGAAGTTTATAAAAGAAATATAAACACAAAAAATTATAAAAAGGGATACAAAATTGTATGAAAATTACTTTCAAGCCTTTACTTTTAGTTTCTCAATATAAATAAACCAGAGTAATCTGAAGATTTTTCTTTTTATAAAAATCCACTAATTTTCAGAAAGAAATTCATTATTTTAAATGTTTTGGAGTTTTGTAGAATTTTGTTTTTGGAATTGTTTTTGGAGAAGTGCATTTTTAATGACCCAAGAGAATTTCACTTGAGATCTAGATCTTAAATGATAAGACTAAGATCTTTAAATCTTATATAATATTTAAATTTAAATATTTAAATTCTCAAATTTCTAGGTAAGCTTTGATTTAAGTGAATACACAGCAGAGGTTGATGCTGTTGGAACAGTTAGAATACTCGACGCTATAAAAACATGTGGTTTGGAAAAATCTGTAAAATTTTATCAAGCTTCTACTTCTGAACTTTATGGAAAAGTGGCGGAAGTGCCACAGAATGAAAAAACACCTTTTTATCCACGTTCTCCGTACGGTAAATATAAAAGAATTTATAAATAGTAGCTGTAGACCGTTTAAAAGTTTAATAATAATAATCATAATAATAATATAATTAATAAAGTAAATGTATATATCGTGAGTGATAAGAGTATTTTTAACGAGTTCTCTTGCATATGTAATTAATATTTATTTAATTGATATTAGTTCTCTTGTGATTACAAATAATTAAATTGTCGACAATTAAATATAATAAATTGTATTATTAAATTGTCGTTTTATGTTCTTAAATTGTCGTTTTATATTATAAAATTATCGTTTTACATTATAGAATTGTCGATTTATGTTATTAAATTGCTCGTAAACATTTAAAATTAATTGAAATTTTTTTTAACAGCTTGTGCTAAACTCTATAGTTATTGGATAGTGGTAAATTACAGAGAAGCGTATGACATGTTTGCCTGCAATGGAATCCTCTTCAATCACGAAAGTCCTCGACGAGGAGAAAATTTCGTGACCCGAAAAATCACTAGGTCTGTTGCTAAAATTCAATTAGGATTACAAGACGTACTTGAACTTGGTAATCTCGAATCAAAACGAGACTGGGGTCACGCTAAAGATTATGTTAAGGTACAAACGCCTACTAATAATTATTAACGCCAATTAATAAATATTAACATCAATTAATAAATATTAACACCAATTAATAAATATTAACGCCAACTAATAAATATTAACATCAATTAATAAATATTAACACCAATTAATAAATATTAACACCAATTAATAAATATTAACACCAATTAATAAACATTAACAGTAAATTATAGCTTTTAACAACAATAGTTAATAAAAAAAATCTTTTTTTAATATCTTTCTTTAATAAAAAAAGCTTTTAACAACAATAGTTAATCAAAAAATCTTCACCATGAGAAAATGATAATTCGAAATTGTTTGTGATTTATTTTATAAACATATGTAATTTACTTATGTAATTCTGTGATTCAATTTGTAATTTAATTTACAGGCAATGTGGCTTATGCTTCAGCAAACTGTGCCCGAAGATTTCGTGATCGCCACTGGAGAAACACATAGTACAAGAAAATTTGTTGAGGCAGCTTTCGATTATGTCGGACGTTCAATTAAATGGGAAGGCGAAGGTGTCAATGAAGTCGGAAAAGACGGAAAGACCGGGGAGATTTTAGTTCGGATAAATCCAAAATATTTCCGTCCCACCGAAGTCGTAAGATCTTCATTTATAAATTATTTCAAGTATAATATTTCAAGTATAATATTTCAAGTATACTATTCAAGTATACTATTTCTTATTTATTTCAAGAAAAATTACAGAGAAACTGTCTATTGTTCAGTATTTTATTTTTTGTCGCTTAATTTTGTTTCTCGCAAATTGCTTTTTTTTATTATTTTAAAACCGGATTCTTAATTTCTTTTTCTGTGATTCATTTTCTTAAACATTATTTTATTCTATTTCTGATTTACGTTTTTATTGTATTTTTGATTTATTTTATGATTCCATCTTTGATTTACTTTTTTATTGTATTTTTGATTTACTTTCTGATTCTATCTTTGATTCACTTTTTGACTTACTTTCTGATTCCATTTTTGATTCGCTTTTTGATTTACTTTCTGATTCTATTTTTGATTCACTTTTTGATTCATTTTCGATTCATTTTCTGATCCACTTTTTAAATTAAAATAATTCTCTTTCTCTACTTAATTCTAACAAATAACAATTAAAATAATAAATAATAAATTGTTTAAAATTTTTAGGACTTGCTGCAAGGAGATGCTTCAAAAGCGAAAGTTCAGCTTGGTTGGGAGCCGACGGTTTCTTTTCAAGACCTCGTCAAAGAAATGATGGAAGCAGATTTAGAGTTGATGAAGAAAAATCCAAATGCTTGAGAAGTCAAGGTTTTTATGAAAGTGTATCTGTACAATTTATTTTCTGTCATTTTTCAACATAACTTTATACTTTTGTACAAATTAGTATACATCTAGGGTAGTTGAAACTTGACTACACGCTCCACTGGACTTTTAACGATTAAATGAAATTTAAGTCACAGGTTGACGAACATCTTCTCTGATGGTGAAACTAAACAATTGTCGACTAATTTCCTTCGAATGTACATTTGACAGTATTTTAATATACCAGTTTTTATCATAATTATTATTTTTATTACAGGTTGGACTTTATGTTTTTAATATTCAATTTTTTGAATATATCATTTGAATTTTATTTTTCTGGTTTTATTTTTTCTTTCTTTTTATTATAGTTTTTCAATTTATTTTTTGATTTTATTATAGTTTTTCAATTTATTTTTTGGTTTTATTGTAGTCTTTAAATTTATCTTTTGGTTTTATTATAATTTTTCAATTTATTTTTTGTTTTTGTTGTAGTCTTTA
Organism: Ganaspis sp. Gsp50; assembly: GCA_011057455.1. Lineage (NCBI taxonomy): Eukaryota > Metazoa > Arthropoda > Insecta > Hymenoptera > Figitidae > Ganaspis > Ganaspis sp. Gsp50. Next base: position 22,146 of record WNHD01000603.1, read on the forward strand.
AATTTATCTTTTGGTTTTATTATACTTTTTCATTTTATACTTTGGTTTTATTGTAGTTTTTCATCTTATTTTTTGATTTATTATATTGCCAATTTTATTCCAGTTTTTCAGTGTTATTATATATTTGTACAGTTTCTTGATTTTAGAGAGATTTTTATTTTATTGTCGCTTTTCTATTTCACTACACTTATTAATTTTACTACATTTATTAATTCTTCCTGCATTTATTAATTTTACTACATTTATTAATTTTTACTGCATTTATTAATTTTACTGCGTTTATTAATTTACTACACTTATCAATTTCTATTGTGATAATTATTTTATAACACTTGTAATCTTGATTGTATTAATTATTTTTAATACAATTGTATTCTATGTTGGAATAATTATTTGTTTATATTTGAAAACTTTTTTTTTCATATCACGATTTTGTTTTCATTTCATTCGAATCTTTGTTCTTATAATAATCAATTATGTTATTTTAATACTTAATTTTGTTATTATAATAATTAATTTTGTTATAATAATTAATTTTGTTATAATAATTAATTTCATTATCATAACAATTAATAATTGACTATAATCTTTATACAAATAATGTTTTATTTTAAGAACTAAGTTTCTTGTGGAAAATTATAAATTTAATGACTTGATAATAAATTAATTACATTAATGATTAATTATTAAATTGATGTTTGATGTACAAGGCTTGATGTAATTTTTTTAAGTGAACTCGCACAAGTTTATGTTGCTGTTTACAATAAATAAATGCTGACATCTGTTCATTTAAATGTATGGTTATTTAATTTCTACATTATATATATATATATATATTACATTTATATCACTATTATATATCATATATATATTAACATAGTTATCATATATATATTAACATATCATATATTAACATATTATACACATATTTAAATATCATATATATCTATTAAAATACTTTTAATTAATTTAATAATTACAATTTTATTCAATCTTCTTTCTCGGAGTACAGTCATCATTTTTGCAGCGAGTTTCGTTATTTATCGTCTTAGGGCACAGAAGATAAAAGGGAGAGAAATCGTCACATCTAAAAGTGCAAATTTTCGCCGAAGGGATCTTAAAAGACGTGATTTATTGAAATTCTCAGAAGATCGTATTGACCTGACTCTGCTGTTTGAAAACTACTGCGCTTTTGAAGAAACAAACATCGACATGTGTGACTGAAACTAGCGGTCCGAGTCGTTAAAGTCCCCAAGCAGTAAACAGCAAAAGTTTCTGTATTTTTGTCGATCAAGGCTCCTGCTCGATTTTATGTATAAAATTACATTTTCCAGCTCTACAGACATTCAGAATTATCAGACAAATTATCATCATACACATCAAAATTGTTAACTTCCGCTTATTGGAGTTTTCCTCAAAATATTGTCGATCGTGAACATGGATGATTTAATCCGAGGCTCTGCAACCTGAACAGACGATACCTCTTTCTCGTTTAAACATCCTCTATCAAAATTGTTCATTTTTCCAGGAAATGCAGGTAACTGGAAATTTGTTGTAATCTGGAATCATTTTATTTATTTATTTTACGTAAAATATAGTTTACAATATTCTTATTTGAAACAAACTTTCATTATTTACTTCTAAATTAATTATTCACTTGTACATTATTAATTATTTATTTGTAAACTATTAATGATTTACTTGTTATTTATTACTTACTTACTTGTAAATTATTAATTAACAATTGTACGACAAAAGAAAAATTGTAAAACCAACAAGATTAAAAAAAATGAACCGTTTAAATTTTAATTTATTCGCAATTTTCCTTTTCAGATAAATATGCGGATTTTGTCAAGAAGAATAAAAGTTCTTACCGGAAGTATGCACGGAGTTTCATTCTGAAGTACTTGTCTAGCGAAATTCCGCTGCTTTCTCGTTCTGCGCCTCCTGTAATTTCCATGTTCAAACATTTCACTTGCAGAAGGATCCAGAGTCCAGAAACTCCCCTTCCCGGCAAATTGCTCCTCTTCACTCAGACAAGTTTTGTCCCGCGGAATTTTGACAAAACAATCATTTAGACTGAGATTGTGTCGGATGCTGTTTTGCCATCCTTGACGATTTTCTCGATAATAGGGAAATTTGTCCATAATAAACCTGTAGATTCCTGAGAGTGTCAGCCTCTGTTTTGGGGAAGAATTTATTGCCATTGCTATCAAAGCGATGTAGGAGTATGGTGGTTTTTCACATCTAGGATGACTTTTAAATCTCTGCAGGGGAAGGGCCCAATAATGAGATAAATCTATCGGATTTGAGAGCGTCTGCAAGTTTAACGTCGGCGCCAACGATAAAGTGTAATAATTTGTCAAGGGACAAATTGCCGGATGAATTTTCTCCATGACGATCAACTGTTCCTGAAATCGAGCAAACGATTTCCAAATTTGAAAAATTGAATATTCTATTGGAGCAAAACTAGAATATTCCTTTTAAGTTTATCTTTGTTAGCTTCCTTTATTGATTTTGTTGAATTATTAATGATTAATTTGCCACGATTATTGATTTATTATTATTTATTTTGGATTTTTATTTATTTTGCGGATTATTATTTATTTTGCCTTATTATTTATTTTGGATTTTTATTTCTTTTGGAATTTTATTTATTTTGAATTATTATTTATTTTGCATTATTATTTATTTTGGATTTTTATTTATTTCGTATTATTATTGATTATTACTATAAATAATTATTTATTATTTATTACAATTGGTTATTATTATTATTAATGATTATATTTTGATTGCTTTTCTATTCTAGGAAACACTTTCGGTGGAAGAAATTGAAGAACTGTTTCAACAAAATTAATCTTCGCCAGAAAAGGTAACTTTTTTAAAAAAAAAAAGTGAACGTGAATGATTGATAAGCAAGTGACTATTTAATCTAATAAATTTAGACTTTTACATGAAATTATATTCAGTTTTATTCCATATACGACTGTTTGTTTAGGTAATATTTTATGTAAATTCTCCTTGGAATGGAGTTTGCTTAATCGGAAATTATTGGTTGAACTAACGAATTCTTTTGTACATTCAATATCTAGGTATCTAGATAAAGCGCATTTCTAAAAAGAAAAACACCAAATGTTTATTCAATATTAGTAATTTCTTTTACTTATTTTCAGGTCGATGATTTTGCGTCAATTTTGTGTTTTAATTACGAGACACGCAATGAACATTATTAATCCTAGAAGCTGCTTTAACAAAGAAGTGATGCCAATTGGACCCAATTTTTCAAAAATTCACATCAAGAAATTGGATTTTTTAAAATTATGTTCGTTACTATCTTAAAAGGTATACTATTATTTTTATAATTTGTAAAAGTAATACAAAATTTTATTTTTTTGCTTTTATTTTTCTATTTGCTTTCATTTTTGTTTGATTTTATTTTTTATTTGCAATGATTTCTTATTTGCTTTTATTCTTTATTTGCTTTTATTCTTTATTTGCTTTTGTTCTTTATTTGCTTTTATTTTTTATTTATTTTTTTTATTTGCTTTTATTCTTTATTTGCTTCTTTTTTTTATTTAATTTCATTTTTCATTTGCTTTTATTTTTCATTTGCTTCTACTCTTTATTTGCTTTTATTCTTTATTTAATTTTTTTTTATTTGCTTTTATTCTTTATTTGTTTCTTTTCTTTATTTAATTTTATTTATTATTTGCTTTTATTTTTTATTTTAATAGCGCTTCGAATTGTTAATTACTTTGTTTCATTTAATTGAGTTTAATTTAATTTACAAATCTGCAATTCTTTTCACCTACATTTTTTACGCTCAAATTTTCTAAAATTAAACTTTTCATATTCGATTATTGTAAATTTTCTCCTTTTCTAATTTAAATTAAAGTAAATGAGATTTTTCTTTTTAGTGTTATTTTTTTAGTGTTACTTTATTAATGATATTTTTAATGGTACTTAATACTTTTTTAGTATTTCTTTTTAGCGATACTTTTATGATACTTTTTATTTTATTTTTTTATTTTTTTTATTTTTTTTTTTTATTTTATTTTTTATTTTAATGAGTAAACGAGTTACAAAAAAACATGCCCTTTTACATAAAGCAAACACAATGCCAAATTATATAAATTATATAATTTTTAGTGACACTTTTTAGTATTACTTTTTTTACTTTAATTTTTTCTCTCTTAAATAAATTGTAGTTACTAAAAGAAAATATATTTGACAAATTCTTACTTGTTAAAAGTTTTTTAAAAAGCTCTCGAAACTTGGGGGTGTACTTTTCACACTCGAGTTTTAAAATTCACTTTTCCATGTGATAAGACCATTTTAAATTTGAAAACTGAGAATAATGGATCGATTTGTTTTAGGAAGCGACGAAAATTGAAAGTAGAGTTGTGATGAACGAAAATCGACTAATGAAGGGTGTTTAATTTGACATGAGGTAGGACTCGATCTACCCGACTCCGCCCATGAATTTTCAGAGTTTGGCTTTGGTCTCAAGGAGGAGTTACCTATCCGGAGACCGCACTACATGTTTTATTGCTGTTTACACATATGCCGTCTTAACACCCACGCCGGTAGTAACTGAGCCAATATGTAAACAGAGTTGCGGTAATTATACCGAACCACGCGCTTCTTGGAATAGTCGCCACTGTTTTCCATCTTCTTCTTCTCTGCTTCCCTGCCAAATTGGGAAAACTAAAAGTTTGTCATTTCAGATGTTTTACATTCAACGAAAATCAATCATCAGCCTCTTTTAATTCACGCCAAGAAAATACTTTATTTGAAAAAAAAATATCTCTTGTTTTTTCATCGTCTGTATATTTTTCTCTCTTCTGTATATTTTACCAACTTGGCTCTAAACACTATTTTATTTATCAGTAAATGCATCGTAATTTTGTCCAATTTGCTTCTTAATTTTTTAACTTTGATCAATTTCAATTCGTTTTTGTTTAAAGTTTGCTCTGTTTGAATTTTAATGTTAATTTATCTAAAATTTGGTACATTTTTATTTTAAATTTGGTGCATTTTTATTTAAAATTTGTTGCATTTTTATTTTAAATTTGGTGCATTTTTATTTTAAATTTGGTGCATTTTTATTTAAACTTTGTTGCATTTTTATTTAAACTTTGTTGCATTTTTATTTAAACTTTGCTGCATTTTTATTTAAAATTTGCTCTAGTTCAATTTAAATTTTACTGATTCATTTAAATTTTGCTTTATTAGAATTTAAATGGTGCTGAAAAATTTAGAACCATGTTTCTTGTACTGAAAGAGTTTCACTTGTTTCAAATTTGATTATAATTATTGCGACAAAGTTATGAATGAGAAAAATGACAGACGATGGTTTTTTTTATTGCGTTGAAGCAAAATGTACTTCCACTTAAGTTTCTTAACGAAGAATACTTGAAGAGTTTTACAAATAGAAAATATTCATTCGTTTCACTGTCATCTAACCCGGAAATTGATTACGTATGACAAAGTGCTTGAGAAAATAGGGCAAATTCAGATAATGAAATACATAAATTTTCTCAAGAGTTCGAAAGTGACGATTTGAATTTACAGCTAGCACACTAATACCATTGTTCTTCAATTTAATTCAATGAATTAATTTCATTTTTGTTTATATTTCCCGTTCGACAGTGTCTATTGTTTATTTATTTGTTTATTTTCTTGCCCCTCACGAGAATCAACATTTATTCAGAAATTCATGCAATTATTTATGCTCTACGTATTCTGTTTTTTGAATTATTATTAATTTTTTTTAATTAATTTATCTTTTACAAATTTTTGTAGGTTTTATTATTTTTGTATACATTATCAGAAATGTATCAGTATTGTATTTTTTAGTATTGTATCATTATTGTATTTTTTAGTATTGTATCATTATTTTTGTATTTTTAATATTTTCAAATAATTTGCGTTAAATTATTGTTTATCATTTCTGTTTGTGTTTTTAGATTTTTTTTACTTCTGACCTTCGCGCAAAATTTTTTTTTTTAAACACAGATTATTTATTATTATTCATTATTATTGAATATTATTGTAATAACTATGAACTATTATTGTATTAACTATTATTGTATTAACTATTATTGTAATAAAATTATAATTTCAATGAAAGCTAAAGAGAGAAACAGAAGAATGTAAAACTCCAAATTTTTTAGTGTTAAAATGTAAACAAAAAAAAATGTAAAACCTAGTGCATATTTACTTAAAAGATAGTAAATTTGCAGTGCTGTAAAGGAAATTGAAAAGTAAACATCTCTTTCACATAAACTTGTAAGGTGCTAATTATAAGAGTAGCTCTATTTGCTAGAAAATCTTCGAAAATAGATGCACAAGCACTGATACAAAAAGTGTATCAATTCCCAGAAAAAAAATAATTGTTTCATAATTTTCCGTAGACAGTTTTGCAGAAAGTTTTTTCTCTTCCCTTGCATTAATTTTAAATCATCTTTTACTTTTCCTTTCGAAATTAAGTATAAAATAATATATAATAAAATACGTAATATAAGGTATTATAATTATAAAATAATGGTTAGAATACAATACAATAAAATACAATTATAAAATAATGTATATAATTTAAAATAAATAACAATAAATAGTAATAATAAATAGCAATAACAAATAAGAAATAAATTAAAAATAAAGAACAATAAATAGTAATAATAAATAATAACAAATAAGAAATATATAATTAAACAATATAATGTATATAATTATAAAATGCAGATTTCTAAGCAAAAGAACTGTTTCGTGGTGATTTAGAAAAGAAAACAGAGTATTAATTTTTAATTTTATATTAATAATTGTAATTAATATTTTCTGCTTAATGACTTGGAATTAGAGGTGAGAATTTATAAGAAAGTAGATTTCTTGTAATGTTCGTAATTAATCGCCCTTCGAGAATAATGATCACGTGAGTAATTTGCATTTGCATAGCAAGTCTAATTATCATAGAATACATTATGATAATCGTTTGGCAAATCTCGAACAACGGAAGATTATTTCTAATCGAATAATGATAACTTATTATAATTAGGTGCTATATTCAAATATTTCACCCAGATTTTTACAATTTATATAATTTATACAAATTATTCATAAAACCTCATTTCTTGTTTGCTAAAATAATAAACGAAAAAAATACTCTTTAGGTAAATAAGTGATTTTTTATTTGTAATTTATGTAAAAAGGGGAACTCTTATTTTTAATTGTGTTCTATTTTTTAAGTACACTTTTTGAATTCTATTTTATACTTTATAAAATATTTTTTGTCTTTGTTACTGCTGCTATTATTACTATTATTATTATTATTATTATTATTATTATTGTTGTTATTATTATTAATAATAATATTACTGTTATTACTTATTACTATTATTATTAATATTACTATTATTACTTGTTACTATTATTATTAATATTATTACTATTATTAAAATGTTTTTTATTACTAAGTTTTTATTTATTTATTTATCGTCAAGTTCAGCACCAATTTTCAATTTAATTTTATTTTTTTAAAAATTACTGTAAAAAAATGATTTATTTATATTTGTACAGTAATTTTTATACTAATTGAAAGTAATTAATGATGTAAATTTTCGCAAGAATTTTTGACGTCAAATCAATTTTTCAAATGATAGTAAATATAAAGAGTCGAATTAAAAATTGGCACTTAATTTTAGAAATGGTTTAGAAGTAAAAATATTTTTTGTCTGTGTGTAGTATGATTTATGTAATCGTATTTTAATGCAAATTATTAAAAAAAAGAGAGCAAATAATCACACGTAATAAATATATAACTTTCGTCAGCTGAGTCTCTTTAAAAAGAATATTTGAAAAATAAAATACAGATTTTGAAATTCATTTGTTTAATAAGTGAATAATTTAATAGACTATTGTATATTTATTTCATTAGAAGACATAAATTTTATAAAATATTGCAGACATTATTTGATAAGATTCTCATTAGCATATCTAAACATCTTTCAAAATTAATTTTAATGATTAGAAATTTATTGAGAAATTGTAGAATAAAAAAACCAAAAGAAAAAACAAAAATAATATAAAACAATGCTTCTTCTATAAATAAAACGCTATAAATACAATTTCTTCTATAATAAATAAATTAATAAAAGCATTAAAAATAAAACGTATAAAAAAATATATAAAGATATAAATTGTACAAGAATAGAAAATAGACTGAATACATAAAATTAAGAATGCTATATAATATAATACAAAATGCTTATTGTATATAAAATGCGATAGAAGTAAAAAACATTAAAATTCTAATACAATTGAAAAAAAGTAGAACAAGTTATCATATTTTTTAAATAAATCTCAAAGACAGGGTGATTCACTAAAGAATAAAAGTACAAAAGATTTTAAAATTCAGTACAAATAAAAAAGTCAATTTCCAGATAAAGAGAATATTAATATTGAAATACAAATTAAAAAAAGTAATAAAAATGAAAAAGTTGTTTTAACAGTGAGACAAATGATAATAAAAATAATTAAATAATGAGGACAATGATTAATGATAATAATAATTGAAATAAACAAGTTATAGAATATAATTTGGAAAATGAAGATAAAAAAATTTTAATTTTGTAAAAAAAGGAAAAATGTCTTAAAGACAAAAATTAAAAGAGAGTTAAATAAAAAGAGATTTACAAATTGTTTCTTTTATGAACTTTCAGCCATTTTGGTAGCTTTTGAAATTTTATTTATGAAACACACTGACAGAGAAAAATGCAAATTTCTTTTTTGTATGCAAAAAAAGGATTAAACTGATGATCAGTTTATAGCCCAGGGGAGATTTTTGAATCTAATTAGCAAATGAGCACCTACACAATAATTGCTGAAAGTGTGAAAGTAAACAAGCAATTAATCATAGTAATTAACACTGACAGGAAGAGTAACTAGAACTATAATTTTACTTCTGGGGATGCTTTTTTTTAATTACATACTAAATTAACAATTTTCAACTTGAAAATTGATTTAATTGTTCCTGACTCGAATTTTCTTCCGCATATTTTTTATTTAAAAACTTGAATTTAGAATTAAATACGCTTTCAATTATTTCTTTTTTTTTCTCTTTTGTCATCGGGTTTTTTTACATTCTCATAAATAATATAATATATCAATCATAGTCAATAATAATCAATAATAATCAACAATAATAAATAATAATAAATAATAATAAATAATAATCAAGAATAATCAATAATAATCAACAATAATCAATAATAATAAATAATCAATAATAATCAACAATAATCAATAATAATAAATAATAATCAATAATAATCAACAATAATCAACAATAATCAACAATAATCAACAAAAATCAACAATAATCAACAATAATCAACAAAAATCAACAATAATCAATAATAATCAATAATAATCAACAATAATCAACAATAATCAACAATAATCAATAATAGTCAATAATAATCAATAATGATCAATAATAATCAACAATAATCAATAATAGTCAACAATAATCAATAATAATAAAAAATGTACACTGCAAACAAATAGAAAAAAATTAAAATAAATATTTTAAAAAATAAGCAATATAAATGAATGAAGATTTAAAACTTTTTTTAATCATAATTTTTATTTCTATTTTTTTGTGGAAAAAGTTTAATCTCATTTTTTAATGTTTTTTTCCATTGTAGGGTATCATTATTTTCATAGGAAAATTATACATTCAATATTATGATTATGTACAATATTATCTACGATTTGTTAAACACGAAAAGAATAAAATACAAATATAGACATGCATAACAATATTATCACTTCTTTTCTACCGGGTGAAATTTATCACCTGGTTTTTTAATCGTTTAATTTATGAACACGTATAATTGTTACATAAGATACGACAATTAAATTTAAAAAAAGTTAATGAGACGAACAATGTCCTTCGATTTCAAAATAAGTATTAAATGATATTTTTCTTAACAGCTTTTATTACACATTTACAAGAATTTGAACGAAATAATAATAAAATAATATTTTGAAATAAATAATAAAATAAACAATAAACAATTTAAATTGAATAACAATAATTTAATTGTATTTGAGTACATTTAAGTACATATATTTAAGTACATTTAAGTACATCTAAGTACATCTAAGTACATTTAAGTACATTTAAGTACACATACTTAAGTAATTGTATTTAAAAAACAACTTTTATATGAACATTATTTTTTACAATAATAACATTTTGTAGATTTAAGAAAATTTCGCTTTTTTGTTAATACAAAATACTAATACAAACTATACTAAATATTATTACTAACATTTGTTTGATTCAATTAAATCTAAGATTAATGTTTAAAAAAACGAATACAAAATTTTGTGTTAAATTATTTGAAATAAATGAAATTGCTTCGATGCAAGGAAATATTTGTTTGAATCAAAGAAATATTTATTTGATTTACAGACAAAGAAATGTATGTTTAATACCAACAAAAGATTATTTAACACAAAAAAATGTTTGTTTAATACAAACATTTTCATTTAATTTTTTTTAATACAATCAATTAATTAATACATTTTTTTTAATACAATCAATTATTTAACACAAAAAATGTATGTTTAATGCAAACAAATGATTATTTAACACAAAAAAATGCATATGTTTAATGCAAACAAATGTTTGTTTAATACAAAAAGATATTTATTTAATATACATACAAATGTTTATTTGATTCAATCGAATTTATGATTAATTCAAAAGAGACAATTACATTTCGCAATAAATTATTAAAAATATACTTTAGTTTGTAGTTAAAGGGTTTTTTCTTACCCGTTAATCTGGAAAATAAAATAAAAATAAAATATGTAATTTCGAAGCATTTGTTTGAATTAAATAAACATTTGTTTGGTCCTTTGGCAACTAAATATTAATTTAAATTAAAATTTTAATTCTAAAAATTGCAATCTTTTTTCCAGTGCTGCATTTAAAGCATTTTCTTTCAGATTTTCTCCTGAATACATTAAAAGTAGCTTGTGTGATAAATTACCAAGAAATACAGTTTTCCCATCACATATAATTATAATTCGAGTCGCGTGCAACTGACAGCTCTAAATTGAGTTCTTGACCTCGTGTTTTAATAGAAAACTTTGCATCTTGTTTATTTATTAAAATCTCTGCATACAATTGCTACTAGTTTTTATTTTATGATAATTATACTACACATGTGCAGCAAAACATTTTATACAAAAGATTTTCATGTATTTTTTCACAAAAGTAATACAAACAACAATTTTTGCATCAACTTCGAAAAATATATATTTTTAATGATAAATCAATGGAATAAAAAAACTCGTTGAATTTTTTTACATTAAACGGATATGATATTTGTAATTTTTGATCAAATATATTTGATAAATGATATTTGTAACGTTTGATCATATATCAAATATATATGATCAAACGATATGAAAGTGAATTTTATTTAAATAAACATTTCCTTGAATTAAGCAAATTAATTAATTAATTAAACATATTTCTGAGTCTAATAAAATTGATTTCTACGTTTGAGAAAACTTTTTTTCGTGCACGATAAAAAAGCAGTAAACGCAAACATGTTAATAATGCGTCTAAATAGAAAAATCACACTTTATGCTTTAAAAACTTATTTCAATTTACGTTTGATGAGCCTGTTTATTGCAGAACTTTCTAGTGGCTTATCACTACTTCCTTGTTAGTTTTGCAATAAATAAACTTAAGGTCAGGTGGGTGTAAACGAATTTCTGATTTTTGCTAATTTGCCACGTTTTCAGATGTATAATTAGAAATTGAAAAAGTGAAGATATATAGTGAGTTGATTTTTGGAGTACATCAGCGCCATTTTAATGTATTATTTAATTGCAGATGGATTTTTTCTCGTAATTCGTGCATCCTTGGGTGAAACTTTCTCCTACACATTTAAAATATGCGTGTGTGTGTGTATAAATCCTGCGGGTCATATTCTTCCTGGGTTCTTCGTTTTCTTCCTCTTTTGATATAATATGACGCTGTCACTGCGAGCAGAATCAATTAGCAACTTTAAATCGAGAATTGGACGCAAATTTACTTATTAAAATGCGAGAATGCTAAATTTACATATTCACGGCACTTTTGTGCGTTTTTTTCTTCTTCCATATAAAAGGATGTCCAGTGTATTTATTTATATTTTATTCCTAAATAGTCATTTGCAGCATATTTTCGTAGAAATTAACTTGATGCGATTAAAGCTAACATCGATTGAAAGAATGCATATTGAAGATTCGATTGATCCAAATTTGAATAAAATGAAGTTTGAAACGGTCCAAATTTGAATAAAATGAAGTTTGAAACGGTCCAAATTTAAATACATTGAAACTTGAAACGATCTAAATTTAAATAAATTGAAGCTAGTTTGGTTCTAATTGAAGATAATTGAATACAGTTCAATTCAAATTTGTAGAAATTAATGAAAATTAAGTAATTGAACTTCGGATCGATCCAAATTTGAATACATTGAAGTTCGAGTCGATTCAAAATTGGAATAAATTGAAGCTTCTTTGGTTCAAATGAAAAATAATTGAAGATTCTTCGGTTCAAATTTAAAGTATAATTGAAGTTGGGGTCGATCCTAATTTGAATAAATTGAAGTTAGTTTGGTTCTAATTGAAGATAATTGAATACAGTTCAATTCGAATTTGTAGAAATTAATGAAAATTAAGTAATTGAACTTCCGATCGATCAAAATTTGAATACATTGAAGTTCGAGTCGATTCAAAATTGGAATAAATTGAAGCTTCTTTGGTTCAAATGAAAAA
>WNHD01000604.1:0-27924 GCA_011057455.1 Ganaspis sp. Gsp50
TGATGAGGGCAGCAGAGCTGTTGAAACGTTAAAAAGTTTTTAATGTGTTTTTATTGACTCGGAGTGATTGATAAATTACCTACAACCCAAATTAATATTACAATATTTATTTATTCATTTTTTAAATGTTGCTTAAGAGCCTCTTAATAGCTTCTGAAAAGGCGGAGCATATATATGTGCCGCCTATAAGTAGGTGGAGCATCTAAAATTACTGCCTCTGTGTAGGCGGGTCATCTATATGCACCGCCCTTGAGCAGGCGGGGCATACATAGGCACCGCTCCAAAGTAGGCGGGGTATATATTAGCACTGCCTGAAAGTAGGCGGGGCATCGATAGTCACTGTCTCAAAGGCATATGTAGGCACCACTCCCAAAGTAGGCGGGGTATATATTGACACCGCCCTTGAGAAGGTGGGGCTTATATAGGCACCACCCCAAAGTAGGCGGGGTATATGTTGGCACCGCCTTTGAGTAAGCGGAGCATACATTGGAACCGCCTAAAAGTAGGCGAGGCATCTGCATAAACATCGATTTATAGGAGAAGCTTTTGCAAAAACGTCTCTAATTCAATATTAGCCTCAAAAAGTATTCGTTTGCGTTTGTTAAAACAAATATTTTCAAAAAACAATTATGTCACACATAAATGAAAATTAAATAGAGATTGAACTTTGTAAATGAAAATGGAAGCAATGGAGCTCAATGACGAGGTTTAAGAAAGATAATTGGGAAAATTGAGCACGTGATGCTCTACTCTTGCGGTGCGAAAGGTTTCAACATTTTAGCCAGGAATTCTGGTGCTTTCCCTGGTTTCTGCGAGCATCATCCCTTGTACGAGTGTGCCAACCAGAGGGTGTAGTACAAGGGCCGTGATTGAATGTCGTCACTTCGTTAGAACGATTGCACTCCGACCGAACACCCTGCTTCTCTAATAGTAACCACCCTCTTCGGAATATATACGCCCGGCGAAAACACACTACATTGAAAATCGATTTTCGCCCAAACCGTCTCAAACTTTTATTAATAATTCGTCAAACTTTCGTGGTACATCCATAATGATAAATATTTAGATTTTCCAATTTTGCTTTCATAACCATTTTTGTTCTCTCTTTCATATTCACTTTCTCCTATTTTCTTATCGCTTAAATGTTTACTAAAATACACAAAGCATAAAATACAAAACTGTAAAAAAATAAATAAATAAATGTTATGTACATAAAATTTGAAAATATTCTGTTTAATAAAAAAATGGTAACATTTTTAAAGTAAAAATTAATAAGTACTGGTTTATTTAAATAATGCTGGGATACTGTTAATAAAACTAAACAACGAGATGTAAATTTAACCATAAAAAAGCTGATATTGTAAATCGATGGTTTTTTTCTACCACTGTCTTTCTTGTTCAGTCTCTCCAACTCTAACTTCTGGAAAAAAGGGCTGGAGAGAAAGAATGGTACAACTTCTATTTACCATAAAATAGAGTTTCCGACTCGACTCCTACCCGGCATAGAAGCAACCCAGTTGCTTTTTTCTTTTCTATCGGTTTATTTGCGATTCGCCGCAAAAGTTTGCCCGAGTTCAAAAATGGAAGTGCACACGTAAGAATATGAAATATTTAATAAAACAATAATATTGATCGAGAATTATATTTAAACAATCATTTTTCCTCAGACAATCGAACACCGATAATAGGAGTAATTTCTCAAAGGTCGTAAATCACAGGTTAGGAACCGTCGTCGATAAAGAAGTCATTATGAAGCTCTAGTTTCGCTAGACAATGGAGCTTCGTATTTTCCTCCAAGAGATCACAAATAGAAGAACGGCATATATAACCTGATAAGGGCGGATCTTAAGAATTTTTTACTTTTGATCTTCCAGGTCGAGTATACTTCTCTCCATTTGTTTAGAAAAGTACAATCCCTCTTAAAGAATGCGTATTATTATCATTCTTTTAAATTATCATTATTTTATTGTGAGCTTGATACTAACGATTCATTGGATTTGTTGAAAATTAAATTTAATTCGACTGAATAATTTCGGATATAAATAATAGACTATATCTTTTTCAGAATCTAGTTAAAGACAGATATAACAAAGTAAATATGTCGTGCGTGAATTAGCGTAAACTCGGATGAAAACAAAATGACGCAAGCAACCCGCATATGACTGACCCAAGCGTGTTTTATCTCAACAATTAAACGCTTCGCTAGCTGGACGAGAATATATTTAAATTACTGTCGCACAATATCCACCCACTTTATGCACCAAAGACCACCTAGACAAGTGGAAGAGAGGACAGGTGGACAAAAAGATAGTGTTCCTTTGTGGATAATCATTTTGTCATCCTGGTTTAATTCTGTTTACAAGCAGCAAATAAAAATGTTATTATTCAGCAATACAATTTTCCAAAAAATATGTTAAAGAATATTTCATTTTTTATCAAATGAAAATCTGGTCTATGACGATTTTAATTCTTAGTTATTACACGTAGACTTTATAATTAACACATATAGATGGGCGGGATCTTTACAAGCACCGAGTCTAAGTAAGCGAAGCAGTTATACGCCCCGCCTCAAAAATAGGTGGAGCGTTCGGGAGCGCTGCTTCAATGTGGGCGGAACCGTTGTAAGCGCCGCCTCTAAGTGGGTGGAGTATCTATAAGCACTGCATCTAAGTAGGAGGCTAATCAATAAGTGCCGTATCCAAGTGGGCGGAGTATCAACAAGATCCGCCTCCTGGTAGGCGGAGTGTTTACGAATGCCGCCTCTAAGTAGGCGGATCATCTGTAAGCACTACCACTAAGCGAGTTGAACTTTTATACGGCCCGTCTAAAAGTAGGTGGAGCTCTTACGAGCGAAGTGGGCGGTGCTATAACGCCTTTCTTCAAAGTAGGCGGAGCTTAGTGGATACAAAGTGGGTGGATCATCTTGCAATGGTGTGAGTGAATACACTCCTACCATTACTGCAGTCAGTTCTTCCTGGCTGGCTGTGAGCTACCGTACGCGCAACTCGTGCTGCGTCGCACCCCTTCCCTACCACTAGCAGGCAGGCCAGGTATTATACTCGCCGCCGACCGTGGAAATCTTCAGTCTTCTAGCTGCTGAGACTGGAGGGTCTTCTTGGGCTAGAGCGCTCACGTAAGGTACCAATTTACATCTTTACCTGTAAGAGATGCTTCATCCTTAGACTTAAAAATAAAGATTAAATGTCAACCAGCTGGTTAAGATTCATTTTGCTATTTCTATAAATGACATCTTAAATAAAATCAGCCAGCTGGCATAGATTCTTTTAGCAAATAGACATTTTCAACATTCTTTAAGATCGTCTGGATATCCGTTGTGCGAATTTCAAAGCAATAATATTCACATTATTATAATCTACAAGCGCCTTTTTTATGTAGGCGGGGCATCAACAATATCCGCCTCCAAGTAGGCGGAGCATCAACAATATCCGCCTCCAAGTAGGCGGAGCATCAACAAGACCCGCCTCCCAGTAGGCGGAACAGTTACGAGAGCTACTTCAAAGTGAGCGTAACATCACAAAGAGCCGTCTCTAAATAGGCGGAGCTTTGATAAGATTCACTAGGGCAGCATCTGAAATTTCTATTTGTTACCAAGTGTATCTTTCAGAAGGACAAACCTAAATTAATTAATCTTTATATAGCCTAACAGACAAACCAGTTTGATTATAAATAAATATACTTAAATAGTAAATAAGTAAATAGTATATACAAATAAATAATTTAAACTTCGATTATGTTTGGTCACAATTTATAAAAATCTGTATTATATTGCCCCACAAAGCTGATATTAGGATAGTGAAAGACATGAATGGGGTCTTGGATAAATCCTCATTAGCCTCTTTTAGCACCTCAGTAAATTCCGGTGCTACACGTTGTGAAGCGAACAAGAAGATAGACGCATTATTCATCACTTTCATGGAGGATTTCCTCCTTATCTCTCTCCGGTTCTAGCAGGCGCAGATGGTGCTTTGTATACGTTGTCAAGTCTCGATAGCCTTGATCGGCGTTCTCAGACGACGGGCAAAGTCAATGAGCATGAAAGTAAGAGAAAAATGATCACGCCTTCGAAAGCTCTAGAACAAGAACCGTGATTCGTTGGTGTGCACTCACGTTCTTAAGATCCCCTGGGACGTGACTCGAAACGCTTGAGCCACGTTGATATCGAGAAAGTGCCACTCTTCGAGAAGCTTGCACGCGTCCTCAAGTGCCCTGTCTTGCCCATGACCAGCTTTTCTCTCGACAATCTACCAACTGTACACTACGGGCAGAATTATCGTCACAATACCAATATAACGTCAATCTTGTGTCAAGATCGCAGATGAAGGTCTCAAATTTCGAATATAATCTAAACGGGTTTATTTAGATGTGTATTTAATAAATATCAAAGTAGGAGAGTAAAAAAAGTCCAATTGCTCGCATTTGTCTAATATTTGTCTCTCCAAAATGTGTCTATTAATCCTGTCTTCTCAATAAAAGAGCCATTCATTCTGTTTTCTCTTTGCAATAGGACACGCCTTCCTGTCAAAAGGAACGCCTACTTTATAGCCATTCTTTATATAAACGAGCTTCCAGAAAGATTGATCACTTTGCCTACCGTCTTTAATATCTGTTTACCGATGAAAGGATATCCATATTCTTTTTGACAAAACTTCTTCTGTTCTAAATTTTTTAGGAAAGGGTGATTTGGAAGCTTCAGAGATGAAAAAAGATTCTACGAGGCGTGTAGAAAGAATCTCCATTCACTCCAGAGTGGAATATAATTAGAAATCGACTATTAGGTGTGAAAAAGAGGAATCCACCCAATCAGGGCGTGATAAAGAAGTATCCGCCCACTCAGTACACGACGACTATTAGAAGGCGTGGAAAAAATAACTCCACTCACTCAGGGCGTGACAAACACTAGGAGGCGTGGAAGAAAGAACTCCGCCCACTCAGGGTGTGGCGAATGCTAGGAGGCGTAAACGAAAGAACTCCGCCTACTCAGGGTGTGGCGAATGCTAGGAGACGTAAATGAAAGAACTCTGCCCAATTAGGGTGTGGCGAATGCTAGGATGCGTAAATGAAAGAACTCCGCCCACTCAGGACGTGACAAATCCTACGAGGCGTGAAAGAAAGAACTCCGCCTACTCAAGGCATGGCGAATGCTAAGAGGAGTGAAAGAATGAACTCCGCTCACTCAGAACGTGACGAATGCTAGGAGGCGTAAACGAAAGAACTCTGCCCACTCAGTGTGTGGCGAATGCTAGAAGGCGTCAATGAAAGAACTCCGCCCACTCAGGATGTGACAAATCCTACGAGGCTTGGAAGAAAGAACTCCGCCTACTCAAGGCATAACGAATGCTAAGAGGAGTGAAAGAATGAACTCCGCCCACTCAGGGCGTGATGAATGCTAGGAGGCGTAAACAAAAGAACTCCGCCCACTCAGGGTGTGGCAAATGCTAGAAGGCGTGGAAAAAACTACGCCTACTTAGGGCGTGACAAATGCTAGGAGGAGTAAAAGATTAAACTCCGCCCACTCAAGGCGTTATAAAAAAAGTCTCCGCCCAGTTAGGGCGTGGTAAAAATTGCAGTCCATACCTAGGCGTGACGACAATGTCTCGACCTACTTTTAGTTAAGAATGCAATTTATGGGCATTGAATAAAGAGTCCTAACCACTCCATGGTTTAAACTAATATCCTTACGTAGTTAAAGTTAATTCCATTTACTTTAAATTTTATAATTTTTCATAATTATTTATAAATTATTTGATTCGCGTTCATAATATTTTCTACTGTGAATCTAGTAATTTTATTTCGAATTAGGTTTAGCATTATGAAATCACTAATTCTATTTAGACCGCCATGATTCTGTATGAATAACCTGATTCTCAATCTCAATTCTGAGCAAACGGTCATTTCAAGCCAAACTCAGATATTCCAAAGCCATTTACACTTGACACGGAAAACCGTTCGATGCAATTGAATCTGCTGTTGACAGAGCTGAAGACTCAAGTGGAGACAAAACGAGGTTTCGCTTTATTGAGAGTAGGCTGCAACCAATGATTGCGTTCGAAACTCAAAATTATGATACTATTCAAGCATTTTTTTTTAACAATTTACCGTCAGCTTTTTTTATTGTGAGCGATATTTTCCGCGCTTCTCTATATTTGTCGTGATTGGCTTCATGCAGATATTTTCTCCGTAATATTGAATAGAGTACTAAATTTTTCGCAACAATTCTCGGTCAGATGTATTTTCGAATCGGTGCATTCATAGCACGATTCATGTAACGGCATCGAAATATTTGAAGCGGATTTGCAAAATTGTGGATCATAGTAGCGCGACACGTTGCGCACACACGGCGCAATAGTAGAATTGCACATCCCTCTCCATCGTTGCGCGGATTAATTTAATGAACTGAAATATTTGCATTCATGGCTCTCTCTGTTCAAATGTTGATTTCGCTTTTAAAAAGTTAATCCGATACCGATCAGCTTGCACAAATTACGACCAATTTTTCCCATTAGGAATATTTAATACCATTCTGATCATGCCGCTCATTCTATATCAATTTACTCACCCATTAATTTAGTTACATTTAGTTTCACGGTTACAACCTGCACATTACAAGATGCTGAATCGATACCGCGCTTGGAAAGGACTTTGTGAAAATACCCAGCCAGCAATTAACTTATCTAAATGTCTAAATGCACTGTCGCCATCGGACTAGATGAAGCCGACGCAAAGTTTATCGAAACTCGTTTCGGAAACTGCAACGGAATCCCGCGATGTTTTGAACCACAGGGAATTGGACGAAAATTAGGCATCACTAATTTCAAGTTAGATTACAAAGTAGCACGTGGGATTAGGAGTCTGCAAACAGAGCGACTTTGTTGTCGTCGCTGCTGGTACAGAGCAGTTTACTTTTACGGCGTTCGAAGACATTTACCAACTCAAAAGCTTTCAAATCGCTTGTTATGATCCTGTTCGGAAAAATCTATTTTAAAAACAACTGCAGTTTAATTCTCTTTACTTTCTATCTTAACTGCAAATTTCCGAAAAAGCACTTTTCAAGGATGATAATTTTTAATTTTTGCATTTTCTGTTAAAGCATTCTGCGAGGAAAATCCTTGAAATTCTTCAAAGACGATATCTTGCTCGTAATTTTCGTTAACCCTAATTGCCACCAACGACGGCATGTTCCTTTAATGCCAGCCACAAAAGAAGCGAGTAACCTCATAAGAAGCACCCAACTCATTATACAACGACATTCAAGAGAGGTAATGCTTGATGAGAAATTCCAATTCAGCAGCGATCGAGTCATGATAAAATAAGTTTTCAACTTTTTTTTGTCCTTCTTTTATGAGAGCAAGAAAAATTATCATTTGTGATACACTCTTTTTAAAAATGAATAGCTGAAATATAAATTTTATTGGTTTTTATAAGATTCTGTAAGTAAACGAAAAGCCTACAGGAATTGTTCACAAATAAGTTTATCCGAAGCACCGTCTTTAGGTAGGCGGACTAGAAAGTAGGAGTGGCTCTATGAAGGCGGAGCATCCGAAAGTACTACCTTCAAGGAGGCGGGGCGTGTACTAACGCCTCGAAATGGGCGGAACATTTAAACTCTACCACTAAGTAGGTGGGGCATTCAGTAGGCAGGGCATGCGCAATTACTGCCTATAAGTAGGCGGAGCGTCCGCAGTTATCACCTTAAAAAAAGGCGGGGCATTTTTAAACCCCTATGAAGGCGGACCATCCAAAACTACCACCTCTAAATAGGCGGAGCATCCGAAACTACCACCCCCAAGCAGGCAGGACATACGGAACTATCATCTCTAAGTAGGCGTGGTATTTGAAACTACCATATCTAAGTAGGCGGGACTTGCACAACTAACGCCTCTAAATAGGCGGAACATTCGAAACTACCTACTCTAAGTAGGCGGAACCACCTCAAAAGTAGGTGGGGCACTTCTAATTACGCCCCTTTGAAGGCGGAGCATCTATTAGTATCACTTCCAAGTAGGCGGGACATTAGATACGACCACCTCTAAGTAGGTGGGGCATCTGAAAATGCCATCTTTGAGTAGGCGGGGCATCCGAAACTTTTACCTCTAAGTAGGCGGGACTTTCACAACTAACGCCTCTAAAGAGGCGGAACATTCGAGACTACCTGCTCTAAGTAGGCGGAACCACCTCAAAAGTAGGTGGGGCTCTCCTACATGCGCCCCTATGAAGATGGAGCATCTGAAAGTACCACCTCCAAGTAGGCGGGACATTGGATACGATCACCTCTAATTAGGCGTGGCATTTGAATGTACCACCTCTAAGTAGGCGTGGCACTTGAAACTACCACTTCTAAATAGGCGGGGCATCCAAAAATACCATCGCTGAGTAGGCGGGACATCCAAAATTATTCTAGGCCGATTGGTAGGCGTAGCATAATGGGTGGAGTTATTGTTATTCATCTCTCTTTTTCTTTACTAATATTTTTACACCTATTGTGTAGATAAATAATAGCATTCTTTTCAACCTGGGTCTGTATGTGCAATTTATATTTTAGTTTTTTCATCAAGCTTAACCCTTTGCGGACCTCTTCTTTTGAGGGAGGCAACGATCCTTAGACACCAGGCTGAGGCGTCTCTGCATTATTTATGCGCCGCACACAGGGCAAAACGGGTGGGCGCGAGAGTAGAAATACTACTTTCGGAACTTGGAAAACTTCTGACGGAAACCACCGGGCGCGGCAAAGCGGAAATTTATGGATTTTGTTTGGACTCCTTGCAGACGCCGCTGCCTTTGATTTACCGTGGGGACGCTTCCGATGAGATATCAAGGACGTAAGATTGAAGCAGGCACTCTTCGATGACGGAAATAATGTATTGAACCAATTGAGCCACGAGAGATAAGGGGAATGGGAGGTAAAAATAAGAAAAAGAGAGGTACGAAAATGAAATCAAAAAGCGAGAGGAATACAAACGAGGGTAAGAATTAATGGGAGAAGCAACAATTTAAAAAAGTGGTGACCTGAAAAAGTGAAAAGATAAGGATAAACTAATCTTTTATGGTAAAAATATTTTTCTTTAGTATTTTTTTATTTTCGTTTTCACTTTATTTTTAGTTTTACTTTGTGTATAATTATTTTTACTTTTTTTCATTTTTTGCTTTAGTTTTAAGTCAGGAAACGGCAAGAGCCAATTTCTTTGTTCATTTCATTTTCAGCGCTCGATACTTCCATTTTTCAGGATTAAAACCATAAATGTAGATCAGGTTTTGAAGAACGGAGAGACGCATAAGCAAGCAGATTTAGACATGCTGCAACATTAGTTAATCGTCTCAGAGAAGCAGCCCTAGATTACCTGTTCTCTGTCAAGATTTGGAACACCATTCATCGAGGGAGCAGAGATAGATTATGTTAGTTAAAACTAATTTAATTAAAATGTCTAGCTCAACTGACAGACCAAAAATTTGACCAAGACACTACTTCCTTGCAAAATTTATTTTAAATCCATTGAATCCTCTTCAAATAAAAAAAACTTTTGCATTTACTATCTTTTATTATATTTTTAATCTTTTTATCGTTCATTATTTCCACCACACCAAAAAAAATTCTTAAGAAAATTATAGGATTTTTCGAAAATCCAGGTGTTTATGAATCATTGGAGGCGTGGTTAAAAAGTATCCGCCTATTCTCTGGTTGGTAGGCGTGACAAAGAATTTTCCGGCGAATACGTTACAGACCTGTTGGCGTGACAAATAAGTCTCCGCCTAATTTGGGCGGAGCATAAAAATCTCGGTGCCGTTGGGGCGTGGCGGATAAATCCCCGCCCAGTTGGAGGCGTGTCAAATAAGTCTTCGCCCATTTGGAAAGGTGATATAATAAATCAGCGGTTACTAAGGGAGGCGAATAAATATTATTCAATTATTTTTTGTTAAGAATAGGGGCGTGGTAATGAAAAGACGCCCAGATAGAGGCGTGAAAAATTAGTCCCCGCCTATTTACAATTAAGAGAACACTAATGGGCGTGTCAAATCAAAAACTAAGCACTCGGGGACTAGGATCGGATTAATGAAAATCAAACTATAGTTAGGTTCAATCAAATAATCAAATCAATCAATCAAATAATCAAATCAAACCAATCAATAATTAGGTTGATGAAAACCAGTTAATATTTAGACAAATAAAAATCAATTTAATTACAATATCTAACTCAGCTGAATGACAAGTTTAAAAATTCGAGAAAAATCTTCATTCAAAATCTATTTTAATCCATTATACTCTTTTCGAACGAAAAGCAAAGAAAACTTTTGTATTCATTCTTCTTTGTTCTATTTTCAGTCCTTCTGTCGTTTTTCATTTGCGTCGCATCTTAAAAAAACTTTCCCTAAGAAAATCGAAAGCTTTCTTGAGATACTCTTCATGTGGGGAAAAATACGCTCTGAGAATCCGGCATTCACTGGGTAAATACTCTTCTCATGTAGTATGGACCCTGTTGGGAAATCTCTCCATAAAATTGTGCCTGCTGACTTGACAAACATCGCGAAAAAAAATGCTTTTGATCTCCCTGGAAATCTTATCACAAAAAATGAAAATTGATACTGGAAAAATATTCCGAATGAATGCACATTTTGTTTTAATTTTCGAATCGTTTTAACGAACGTAATCCTACTTTTTCATTTCAGCCTTGAAAGGTTCAACTTCATGGATTTAAGATTTTAATTGGCCGTTGGGATAAACGGGTACAGTGTTATGTGATAATAACAATTAAAAGTCTAATCAGCTAAAAACTTGTTAAGCTTGCTGAGAACTTTAAAGTGCCTTTCTTCTACTTTCTTCAACTCAGAGTTGTTTGGCGAAGCAAATCGAAGGGGAAATGTAGAAAAGAATGAGGAAAACTTGGTGGTAGAGTGTACCAGAAATCATGTTGATTCGCGTAAAAAAAAGCGTTCAAATTATAAGATACCAATTATAATACAAAATTGTTTATGAAGGTTGTTTATTAATTAAAAAGGAAAAGAAAAGAAAAAGGAAACTAATCATTGATTTTTAAAACACCAAACCTAATAATTATTTAAATAACTTCAATGTAAGCAATCACTATCAAATTAATTCAGATTATTATAGAATTCGATTGATTACACTTAAATTGATTAGAATCCGACTGGTTACACTTTAATTGATTAGAATTCAATTCATTACACTTTAATTGATTAGAATCCGATTACAATTTAACTACAGAAAATGTTAATATCTCTTTCTTCTTTTTCAGTTCCTCTTTCTATTTTATATCTCAGAATATTTATTTAAAAGCAATACTTTGAGTCTATAAAAAAATTACATATTTCACAAAAATAATAATTGTGTTGGGCTTTAAAATTTATTTTTCAAGTATTAAAGAGTTTGTCTTTCAATTTTTGTGTTCATCAGTTTTTGTTTAAAAACGATACGAACTCAATATTTTTAGATATTTTGAGGTCTTTTTGAAGGTATATAAAAACTAGTTCATGGTCTGCTGTTGCTGAGTCCATTTGCAAGATTCATTTGTAGACGAGAATGAAAAAGCGGCTACTATGTACACAAAAATTAGTTCGCAGGAAGTACTCTGGTTCTGGCTCCTAAATGGACCAAAAGCTTCTTTGTTCTTTTGTTCATTTCCATTTACTGTATAATGAAAGACATTTTAATTAATTACTTATTGTATTAGCCTACAGTTAATTTTCCAATTGTGTAATTCTGTTTCTGTGAAAAAGAATTTAAAAAAGGAAAAAAGTTTCCGCATATGAACACTGATGTCTCTTGTTCAATGAATTTTCATTGTAATGGTATGAACAGGCAATAACTGCTATTATGTGGACAATGCTGTCGATTGGCAAAATTGATGAGCATTATTTTTATATTGATTATCATCGTATCATTGAAGTTCATGGGCATATTAACAATACTTATTAAACTTTACTTTGATGCTTCTCAATTTGAGCGATCAATGGAGTAACGAAGGAAAGATTGGCTAGGACGGTGAGTATCAAAAGGGCAGCTGAAACAAAGGGAAAGGGTTTACGAGAAGGGGAATCCTGTTAATGTGTGAAAAGTGGGGGTACAGAGTTCAGAATGAAACGGGAGGACTACTATAGGGACGTCTCTATTCTTATTTTCTCGCCACAGTATAATTATTAAGAAAATATTTTACCCCGTAGCCAACAGTTTTTATAGAATTTTTAATTAAATTACAACAAGAAAATTTCTATGGAATCTATTCGCGTGTAAATTATTTGCAAATGGTAATATAAATTTGCATTTTCTTATTATTGGACCCATGTTTATTATTCTATCCGTATATTATTCATCAGAAATTATAAAGTACCTTGATCATATTTTTCATCGCATTATAATTTTCAAATTGATAACACACATTTGTCAAAAACTGCATATTGGTTTATTTACTCTTTTGCCTCTCAAAGGGAAGACTATTCTAAGAGATAAAGGACCCTATTACATTTTTTAGTGGCTAATAAATTATGAAAAGGTTAAGAGAGAACTTTACTTATTTTTGAAATTAACATAAAACATTTGCCTAACAAATTTTTAATGCCGAGGAATACCTAATTAATTTACCTAATTAAAATTAAATTTACCTAATTAAAATTAAATTTACCTAATTAAAATTAAATTTACCTAATTAAAATTAAATTTACCTAATTAATTATTTATTTAACTGATTACACATAAATATATAATTTTTTTTTCTGGAATTCAGAGAAAATTCTATAAAAAATAAGCCCTTTTGGTTCAACCAAGTTACGCCTGTGAGAAAGATAATATTCACTATAGCAATTTGTTATTCGAGAGTGAGTAGTGCGTGTGTAACCTTTGTAGAAAAATTTCGTGGCGTTAGTAGCGCTAGATACATGGTAATTTTGCACAGAATCTAGCGCTGCTAACTAATTTTCTAGGCGGCAAGGTACGTAAAAATCAGATGTTAGGTCTAACGCACAAAGTTATTAGCAAAAACAATTAAAAAGAAAGTTTTGCGTTTCATTCTTCGTTCTCAATTTATAAAATTAATGTTAAATGTAAATATATATTATATAATACACAAATATTGTGATACTATTAAAAATTTAATTTAAAATAAATCAAGAAAAATAAATGAAAAAAAATTTTGTTTTCGGATGCCTTCACTATTGGAAATTTAATTTAAAATGTATAAATTAAGAATAAAAAATGAAAAACAAATGTTTGTTTCCGGATGCTTTTACTATAAACGTTGCACACTCGACCAACATAAAATCGACTAGTCTCATTCCCTAGACAAGATTATCCAAATATGCCAATGTACTATTGGATTTATGTTCAATATTCTGTTTAAATTATTCATCAGAAATTACAAACATCCTTGGAA
Source organism: Ganaspis sp. Gsp50 (assembly GCA_011057455.1). Lineage (NCBI taxonomy): Eukaryota > Metazoa > Arthropoda > Insecta > Hymenoptera > Figitidae > Ganaspis > Ganaspis sp. Gsp50. The sequence continues at coordinate 13,398 of WNHD01000604.1, forward strand.
AAATATATCTGCTCTACTGACACTATCAGAGCCATTTTTCCACTTTTAACACTATCACTTTTCAGGAACTCTTCCACTGGAACACTTGTCACGCACTTCACTATATTTCTAGGCAAACGGAACTGTATTTATAGGACTCTACTAGTTTCATAAAAAGTAAACACTGATTCGTTTTCAACCTAACGTTTCGACACACATTGAAGCAAAAACAGTAGAGAGGGCATCCTTGGAACCTGAAACAAAGAAATAAAAATGAAAGTGTAAATAGAAAAAAGTAAATAGAAATAGAAATTTTACCAATCCTTTTGTGGTTGAAAATTTGCGACGGGAGCTGGTCCAGCTGACTACGATCCTGTTGTCTTTTGCTCGTGTGTCTTCCCCTACCTCGTGTTTCACACAGTGGGATCAGCGCTCTCGTGTGTGGGTGGAAGGGGTCTCGCGTCGTCGCGAGGGTTTGCGCGCCTCTGAGGGGAAACAGGAGGCTGGAAGGGGAGCCTGATGCGTGGTAGGGGTCGAATCTGCTGGGCGATGCCACTCGACCGGCATCCCCGCTACCAGCTCTCGGCTTTCACGACAGTTCGACGCCGGTCGCGCAGCCAGCATGGCTGGGTGTTCTCACTTTTTTCTCGAGTTCGGAAGCCCGACGTCAATGAGGACGCAGCTTCCGACAATGTTGCATTTGACAAACCTCTTGGACCACGACGACAACATCTCATGTCGATCTCGTGTTCCTTGACTTTCAACAGTCCAGGTTCGTAATCGCGCTGTGCATTTACAAGTGAAACGCCAGATGCGCGGAACCTAACCTCAAAGACAAAGAGAGGCGTTCACTGTTGACTCGCCTTGCACACGATTCTCGTCCCTGCGCTAATGTACCGTCTATTTCGGGATTGACCAGGAACCGAGTCCTCGAGTTCACTCTCTGTTGGTTGCAATGCATTTTTACTATTAGGTGACCTTCTAATTGGCTCTGGCGATATTCTCCAAATTCCTCGCGCAAAAAGTGACCACGTGACTTGGATATTTTTTGTGCAGTTCTATTATAGATGTTCTAAATTTTTTATGTGTACATTTTATTTCTTGTCTGGACTTTAATAAGAATATTATTTTCTTTTCGTGATTGTTTCTTTTACCCTTACCATCTGTTATTTTTTAGCTTTCGACTATTCTTGTGCTTTAGAACACTTGATGCAGTGTCGTAAAAAATTGCGCCAATATTCAGTAAAATATCCATATATGGATAAATTTCAAAAAACTAATTTTTTTAAATTTGTTTATATTTTATTTATAAATTTTTTGAATTCTAAAAACTATTTTAATTGTATTTTATTTTTATTGACTTACTAAAGACTCGATTTTTGTTGATATTTATTTATACCATTTATTAAACTTAATTTTTATTTCTACCTTTTTTATATTACTGACAATTTTGGCGATTTTTCGAAAAAGTTTTTTGTAGATATTTTTTATTGCAAAGACGGATTTTTTTCACGGAAAGTCTGGAATTCCCGATGTCGGTCACATGTTATTGATTCTAGCAATAATCGTGTGTTGGGTTCTCGCGAGTGATTTAGTGCTAAAAAATGTTATCGCTTGTTACAGGGAAAAACACTGTACTGATTGATTGATAGTAATATTAGTGTATTTGTTAAATTAATCTGAACGAGTTGGAATTTTCGTTCAAGGACTTTAAAAGGAAGAGGGTCTGTGCAAGGTGAAACGATACCTGGTGTTTTTTTCGCCTTGTGGTGGATCATCGAACCCGGCATGGGAATCCAAAATAAACCTGACCTTTCTCAGCGTGCTACGATAACGGTGAGAATTGAAAAGGCAATAATTTTTGTCAATAAACAAATGTTAATTTGACTCTTTCGATCCATTTAACAACCTCGATTATGTTGAAAAGTGGCAAAAAAAAAATAATAACGCAAATTGATTACTCGAGCCAACTCATCTTCTGCGGGAGCAGTTCATTTTTTATTGAGCAATGTTTATCTCTTGATATATATAAACGCAGTGACGTCGACGGACGCACGTGGCTGCCAACAAACACGAGGTTTGTGTGCTGATTATCAGCCTCGAGTTTTTAATTAATTAAACTTTTATTGACTCAAGGAAAAGGAAGTGTCTGGTTTGATACTTTTTCATATTATGTAAACTCCAGATACACAGAAACTGCAAAAGTACCAAAGGAATTGTTTCTTCCTTTGCTTTTAGTTTGTATCTTCTTTTCTGTTGTGCATCAAAACTATTATTTATGATAGCATGCGTCAAATTACGTCGGTTTTACGTATTTTATGACTGACTATTATTTGTGGTGTAAATCTTTATAATCAAGTTTTAAACATGTGACGAAATTTTAATTTAATTTTTAAGTTTATAATCTTGAAAAATTGGTTTGTATTCTTTTTTGTTAATTACTGTTTTATAATTTTTATATTTAATTGTATTTACTTTATAAATTAATTTTTAAATTTTAATTAATAAGTAAAAATTGAAATAAATAAGATTGAAAAAACTTGTGTAGTTTTTGTAAAAGTTTTTGTAAAAGTTTTTGTAAAAGTTTTTGTAAAAGTTTTTGTAATTGTATTTTTAAACTAACTTTTGTGTCTTTTCAAATAACGTGAATGAATAATTAAGGAGTTATAATTTTGAAAAGTTTTCCATAGAAATAAGTTTCTTGAAAAATCCATTCTAAATGGGACATTGTCATCTATAATTTATCTCTTACGAAGCTACTAAGTTTATCGCGACTGTATCCAATTTGCTTTATCTAAACTTAGCAATTCTAGATCTCTTGAGTAATTGTAGGCGTAAAACGATAAACCTTATTGCAAAGTTTATTTGAATGGGATTCCGTCCACATTTCTGAAAGAGTTTAATGACTAAAGTGCCAAGTTTCCAACTTCAATTAAAACCGTTAATAAACAATCTTAAACAATTCAAAAAATATATTTAAATATATATATAATATATTTAAATATATATATAATATATTTAAATATATATATAATATATTTAAAATATATATTCAAAGATGACAATTTTTAAATAACATTTATAAAAGTAGTAAATAAAAATGTAAAATATAAATAATAAAAACGTTCCTCTGCTATGAATCAAAATGTTGGGTGATAAAAAATATGTTAAGAAACGGTAACAAACTATTCAGAAAGAATAATAAAAAATATTCCGCAATAAAAAAGAATTATTGAAGAAAGCTCGAAAATAAAAAGAAAATAATAATAAAAAATTCTAAAATGAAAAAAATGTACGATAATAAAAGAATATGAAAAAAACGTGTAAAATAAAAGTTCTAGAGTAAAAAGTGAAATGAATAAAAAAGTGAAATGAGTAAAAGAATAAAAGAATAAAATGAGAAAAAGAACGAAATGAGTAAAAAAAATGAGTAAAAAAATAAAATGAGTAACAAAATAAAACGAGTAAAAAAGTAAAATGAGTAAAAAAGTAAAATGAGTAAAAAAAATAAAATGAGTAAAAAAATAAAACGAGTAAAAAAATAAAATGATTAAAAAAATAAAACGAGTAAAAAAATAAAATGAGTAGAAAAACAAACTGAATAAAAAACTAAAAATAAAAAAATGTCGCAATTTAAAAGAAGGAATATAAAAAATGTTATAGTATTAACAAAAGGTTCTATTGTCAAATAAAAGAATACGTAATTGAATTATAAGACTGTGGAAAAAATGTTTAAATCGTTTCGCCTTTCAAGATTTAAAAAGACCTTTCGCCTTTAATGCGGACCTTGTACGAAACCCTTGTCAGAGATCTCGTCAGAAACACTGTAAAAATTCCACATCTGGAGCCGCCGGAAGAATGAAAAAGACAGGAAAGAATAGAGAAGGAAAATGAAGCGAAACGGAGACGGAAAGTTTTCACTGTTTCTAGGAAAGTGTTACGATGTAAAATGATACAACATTGTCACTTATTTTTCCAGCCGGAATTGCAAAAAAATTTCTATTTTTATAAACAATCCAGAGATGAAGATAAATCGTGTCAAAATCCCGCAATTTAAAACTTCATTGACTTTTATTAAAATAGCATTTATAAAATTTAAATTTTTTAATTTTAGATTTTTCTGTCATTTAATTTAATATTAATATTTTTATTATTATTTTATTTTTTTAAAAAACTTTATACAAAGAATTTTTATACAAAATTATTATTATTATTATTATTTTTATTATTTATTATTATTATTATTATTATTATTATTTTTTTTTTTATATATTATTATTATTATTTATATTATTATTATTATTGTTATTATTATTATTATTATTGTTTCTTTTATCGTTTAATTCATAATTTGTATTTTTGAATTTATTTTTACCTTCTATTATTAATTTCATATTCGTTTTTATTGTTATCAATTCTTTTACGCGTTTGTAGTAACTGATAGCTAAAAATGGAGTTTCGAGTATTAAAAATTTTTCGAATTCTGTAGGAGAAAATGTGTTGTAATGTTCCAAGGAAGCATGAGGTTGAATGTGAATGTGGGAGACAGGTTCATAGTCGAAGACCCTAAATTTTTTAAGACTCTCAGGTAGCTGTGACCAAGGCAGAAAGTTTTCTTTCAATGATATTCTCTTTTGTATGCTTCTTTTAAAAACTTTCTCACATTGTCGCTAGAAAACTTAAATTAATATGAATTGTTATTTGAAAGAAAGCAAAGAATACTATAAAACCCGAAAAGAAAAAAGAAAGAAAGATTTAGAATAAAGAAGAACGTAAAAGTAAAAAAAAAAAGAAGAATTAAAGATAATTTGTAATCCAAAAAATAAAAAAAAAAATATAAAAATGAAAAATAATAAAAATAATTAAAATAAAAATATAAAATATGAAAAACATGTAATTAAGTTAATCAACGAAATACGAGAATATAAATTTTCAAATTATCTTTTAGTAAAGCACGTTCTGAAAAGTAGGAAAACACCTCCGCGAAGGAAAAGTCAGTTAAGAATTGACAAAATGAAGAAATGAAAAAGTGGAATTTACTTCTTGCACTAGTCAAACGAATTAATCGTTTCGTGGCAATGGGAAGAGGAAATTAAAAAAAATTCGTCCTGATTGACAGACACATTTCAAGGGAAAATGGAATTTCTCTCTGCCGGTAAACGGAAAACCGAGATTCCCGACAATGCGCTCTTTAATGTGATTTCGTATCAGTCGTTTTCGCGATTTTTTTACATTTTGTTTATTATTATTTTCTCTTACAATCAATGAGATTTCACTGAATTCCAGAGAAATCTGATTAAAGTAGCTAAAAGTGGATCACTGACTTTCAGTGCACTGGAATCCGTGAAAATTCCAAATTCAGTGAAAATCCACTGATTTTGTTTGTGAAAATTTACTGATTCAATCGGAAGGTGGAAATCATTTATATGTTCAATAATAATCTAGTAGAAGATAATCACACCGAGAAAATGAGTTTGATAAAATAAGTATCAAATAAATATGGAGTATTATATTAAATATGCAATATTAAATATAAAATATTAAATATGAAAATACGAAATATAAAACACAAAATATGAAGTACGAAATATAAAACACAAAATATGAAGTACGAAATATAAAACACAAAATATGAAATACGAAATATGAACTACGAAATATGAAATACGAAATATGAAATAAATCAATATTGAAGAAAGTTGCAACATTTTTACAAAAATATTTATTTTACAAAATAATAAAATCTCTTCCGCAAGAAAACAATATCTTACCAGAAACGTGCAGTTTAAAAAACCGGAATTTTGAAATTCCATACCAGGAAACAAAAAACCAGTAATGCAAAAATATTTGGAATCTTGGAATAAAAGAGGCTTGTTCCTGCATATGGACATTGAGAATCAGTTTAATTTAATTTGTCGATCAAGAGTCGTGTCTGGCAGAAAAATGAAGAAAAATCTTTATCCAGTGAGCTAGTGCATTACAATTGGTGGTATGTATGCTAATAAATTCTGCGTTTCAAGTGATCAGCTAGTTACTACTCGATTCGAATCGTCAATAGTTCTGATTGTAATTAACAACACGTACGTTTTATTCGATTCACTGAATCGTGAGAAACTCGAGAGCCTTCGCATATGCATTCAAAATTAGTCGTCAATAATACCCTCACGTTTTATGAATAAAAAATTATTATAATCGAGACCCAGTCTTCTGTAAACTCGAGGAAAATTAGCTTCATCGACAATTTACATTCGAAAATTTAATTAGCAAGAAAAGAAAAAGTGGTCGCTACATTGTAAAGTGTACATTTTCTCCAAAACTTATTTCGTGTCCTTGAATCCGAATTTGAGGTCAGAATTCAAAAGTTACTTCGCGTTTTCTTACTAGCCTCAAAAAAGAAGAAATTTAAGTTTAAATTGTTGTAGAGCTTGTTTTAAGTATACAAAAAATGCAAAACTCACACTAATGTAATCTTTGAAGTATTGACTTTAATTTAAGCCCAGAAAATTTGAAAAAAGTTCAGTAGTTCCCGAGATATGACTCCAAACGTCCGCGCAAGTAAATCGGCCAAACTGAGATTTTATGCCTTTTAACGCTCGGCCGATTTACTTGCGCCGACGTCTGGAATCATATCTCGGGAACTACTGAATATTTCTTAAATTTTCTGGTCTTAAATTAAAAATAGTATTTCAAAGACCACATTTATGTAAGTTTTGCCCTATTTATACAGTTTTTCCAAATTTTATAAAAATTTAAACTTAAATTTCTTTTCTGAGGCTAGAAAGAAAGTGCGATGTAACTTTTGAATTGTGACTTCGGATTCGGCGACCCAAAATTTGTAAATGACTATAGTAATATATAAAATTGTCTGGTCGGACAAAAAAATTCCTCTCCAAGAAAAAGTTTCCTCTGCAATTTTCTAGCAAGCTTGGGTCAATGTTGCTGCAAACTTTGCCTCGTTATGTGTCTTTCCTCTTGCTTTTTTTTTGTAGAAAAAAAGCGAGGGAGGAAATTTAATTTTCTAAACTTTAAAAAAATATTGTTGCTCCTGAATTCTATCTCATTTCCTTTGTTTTAATAGATCTGTCGCAACCCTTAGAAACGACTTGTTCGTTAGGTTAACAAAATACCCGTAGGAGCGTACTTTAGAGGTGAATTGTCGACCACCAGGGCCTCCACTGGAATATTCATTTACCCTTTCGCCTCGTCCCTTTCATCGTGCTTATCCCTCCTGACTTCTATTTCCTTTCTCGTGCTCTTTCTCTATTTTCTTGATGCTAATGAGCTTCGTGGCTATTTAAGGATGAGTTACCTGTTTTGTACACTGTCTCCAGAGATTTCATTCGAGACTTTATTGTTTCTGGCCAAGGATGAGAGACGTCTTGAGCAAAGAAATAAGCAACCAATAGAAAGAGAGGAGGAAAAGTGGAGGGGGTAAGACTGGAGTGGGGATAGTAAGAATATCCCCTTTATTATTCTCGCATCTCTTTCTCAATATCTTCTCTCTTCTCTTGTTCTCTCTTCTTTATCCCCTTTTCTTCCATTTCCCCTTTTTTCCATTTCCCCTTTTTTCCATTTCCCTTTTCCTCCACTTCCGTTTATTTCCCTTTTTCTTCTTTTTGCCTCCTTCTATTTTATTCTATTTTTATTTATTTTATTTTTAATTATTTTATTTTTATTTATTTTATTTATATTTATTCCATTTTATCCTTCTGTTTTATTTTAATTTTCTATCTTTTCTTCTTCTATTTTTTTGATAAAGGAATGCAAAATGAGAATAAGGAAATAGAGAGAAATAAAAAAATTTATGGAAGAAGTCAGAAATAAAGAAAAAAGTCACAAAAAAAGGAAGTCAGAAATAAAGGAAAAAGTCAAAAAAAAGGAAAAAGTCAAAAATAATGGAGGAAATATGTAATAATGAAAGAAGTCAGAAATAACGGAAGAGGTCTGAAATAACGGAAGTAATTTTGAAATATCAGAGGGAAGGAGATCGAAGTTGGGTGGCAGTAATTGAGGAGAGATGTGTATTTGTCTGATGATATGTACACTGAAACTTAACGAGCCAGTTTACTTTGTCACATAATGCAACGTCGACCGATGACGCTCCTACATTTATACTTTATCCTCGATTCTCTATTTTTACTCCTTTTCATTTAAACTTCGTCGAGGTTAAAGCTGTGCACTCTGACATTAGTGATAATTCTGCAAAGAAAACAGACTTTCTGCAAAAGCTTTTTACGTAATTCTCCCTCCCTGTAAAATTTGTTTTTTAATTTAATTTGTAGAATTTTCTCAAACAGTTATTGAATACTCTTGCTTTTAGCAGTAACGATTGTTAAAGAATTGAATAATTATATAATAAATTTTATGATATAAAAATAATTAAAGAATTTTATTTATTTACTCTCTGCGCCTTTAAAATAAAAAGAATTACAAATAAGGGCTTTTTTCTAATGCTTAAAGTGTTTTTGGAAGCGTCATTTGAATTACGCGCTTCGATTTGCTTAAAAGTTACACGCAGCGACATCTGTTCTGTTTTACCGACTCAACATAGAGTGGAAACTCACTTTGGAAACAAGCCACCAACTGAATCACACTTTTCTCTTCTTTTTTCTTCTTTTCCCTTCTTTTTTCTTCTTTTTTCTTCTTTCTTTTTCTTTATCAGAGGAAAATAAGAAAATATTGATAAATTTTTAACATTTCATGAAATAAATCTTTTCTAAACAATTGCTGAAAGGTTTTAATGACCTTTTTTTTTATTTTTCCAGTTTATTTCTTTAAGTTTGCTTTGTTTTAGGTTTGTTCTATTAGAAATTTTTTTGTATTCTGAAATTTCTTTTCGTATCATTTTTGTTTTTGAATTTTTTTGTTTTTAATATTTCTTTGTTTATAAATCTTTCTTGTTCTTAATCTTTCTTGTTCTTAATCTTTCTTGTTTTTAATCATTCTTTGTTTAAATCTTTCTTTGTTTTTAATCTTTCTTTGTTTTTAATCATTCTTTGTTTTTAATCATTCTTTGTTTTTAATCATTCTTTGTTTTTAATCATTCTTTGTTTTTAATCATTCTTTGTTTTTATTCATTCCTTGTTTTTAATCTTTCTTGTTTCTAATCTTTTGTTTTTAATCTTTCCTTTTCATTAATTTTCTATCCACTTTCTAAATAATTGCTAGAACATTCGAGTTTGTGGGTTTAATGCCGATTTTACAAATAATTGATTTTTTTGGCCCGATGAAACAGTGGCCAAATGGGGACAATTTGGGCGTGGAGGGGAGAGGTGGACATTGATTGGTGGCGGAAGTGCTCCATACGTCACTAGGTCACTGTATATTCTAGCAATAAATGGTGAGCTCTTTTCCACGATACTCGCACATCCGCCATTGTCTGGCACGTGTCCAGAGCGATTAACGCCTAAGTCACGAATTGCTCGTAATAGTGGTCCAATCCAGGCTACCATCGATATCCAAAAGGAGGATAATATGCCATCCTTTCAATCACCAGTCTCTCTCCTTTCATTATAAACGATTCAATTTTATTTCCAGCATATTTCTATCGACTTGCTCAACCGCACGGTTTTAACTTTCAATATTTCAGAGAATTCTCTTGAGGGCAAATAAATTAACGCCTTTCCCAATTTCTACGTGCTTCAACTCAAAACTCCAGACTCATTTCAGAAAGTTCCAGAGAATGCCGTCAATTTCATCGTCCAATTCGGAACGCTGTATTCTTGTTTTTTTTTCGATCACATTTTCGGGTAGAAATCCATCCCCTCCATGCTTCGGATTGTTGCGTCTGTCGGTAGAAGTCGGGTAGAGTGGGGGTGAAATTTTACCGCGTTCTGAAAAGCTTTTTTAAATATTCTTTCGTTGATTGAAACTTTCTTTTCGTGGATTGAAACAAATCGACGCTTTGGATTGTTGCGCATTTGCAAAACAAAGTGGGTCTCGTTTTGGCTCGTTTTTCCCCCTTGTTTTGGTTTTCCAAAAAACTTTTTGTCAATTTTAGTAGCATCACATTTTCTGGGAGAAAAACACTTCTGGTTCCACTTTGGTTCCACTCTGGTTCCACTCTGGTTGTGGAGTCCACCTGAAAAATAGAGCAAAGTGGGGGTAGAACTTTCCCTCGTTTTTGCCAGCCGTTTTTGTCATTTGGCCCTTTTTTTTTTGGTAGAAAAACACAGTTCTGGTTTCACTCCGGTTGTGGAGTTTTGAAGAAAAAAAAGTGAAATTCTGGCGAATTTTGGAAGACCGGAAATACACTTGACGGATGTTTGTTGAGCCAGAGTCCATAACAATGAGCCCTAAATGAGGGTGAATAAATTTGTAGTAAAGCTATTATTATCCTACCCTAGTAATAATTCAGAAAGGGGTTCCTGGAAAGAAAATGTTTGATATTTATCGTTTGGAGGCGAACAAGATGTGGAGAATTGTTTGATATTTTAATCTGCTTGCGTGAATTAGAAAGTTGGGACTTTGAAAAGTTTAATCATATGATTGTATTAGCTGCAATGGCGATCCGGTTATGGCCCAAGTCGTGGGCGAGTGCAACTGAAACCTGCTTAGTCGCTTCCGCAATGATTGAAGTCAATGGTCGGTGAAACATTAAAGTGATAGATGGCCCTTCTATTCATCCAGTTTTATCTAAAGGTTGCCATATTTTTTTCCTTTTATGCATTTCATGGAGTTTTTTATCGGAAAAAAATTTCTAGATTTTAGTCAAGTTTGGAACAAGAAGAATCGTTTTTTTAGATCAACGTAAAATTCTAGAAAAATGTGTATTTGGTCAAAGTGCCAAAAGGCTCGGGTGTTAATTTAGGAATCTTCGTTTTTATCTCTTCTTATCTAAAAATTTCCTTTTTAAAAATAATAAGTTGGACATTCATGACACACTTGAAGGTTTGCTAAGATGATTTCCAAAGTTTCAGAGCACTATAGTTTAACTGTAGGTAGAAACTAATAAGCCGATAAACAAACTTACCGACATTTTAGTTTCTCACTACTTAGAGTGAAACTGGAAAAGATATTGCTTTGAAACTTTGGGAATCATCTTGGGAAAGCTTCAAGTGTGTCATGAATGTCTGACTTATTATTTTTAAAAAGAAACTTGAAAAACTGAAGACTAAAAAAAGAAAGAAAAAATGGATTCCTAAATTATCATTCGAGTTTTTAGGGTATTGAAAATTGTCTTGGTATTTCGACGACTATTATAAAAGTTGATAACTAGTTACCAGACACGGATCCAGACATTTAATCACGCCCTTTGAATGCAGGCGAACTTTCTAGCCAAGTTTCTATCCCGCTGGCCCTTTGAGAATAAACTTGCTCAAAGATTGCTCCTGAGTTCTTGGTATATTTTAAATAAATTTAAACTTGACTTTTAACTTTTTTGGTTAAATGTTTATTTATTTGACATTTCTAGTTTTTGACTCTAATTGAATTTCAGCCCCTGAAAAATCCACACGTAGAAACGAATTTCGACTACATTGTTTTTCAATTCTATTTCGAATGTTTTATGAAAAGCTGGAAAATGCAGGCGCTCTGTCAAAATTTTATTCAGAATGGGTTATTGAATTATAAACGATGTGAAAGCTCCGGAAACAAATATCATAATCAAACTTACTCCTCTGTTGTTTTGTGAAACAACAAATCTGAAGTAATTCAAAATAAATGTCTTCCTGTTGTTTGAAAGATAAATACGTGCTTGAGTCTAGAAACGGATGAGATAGGAAATGCCTGAGAAATTCCAGAATATGGAACCTTCTGTCATGTAAATTGAAAAAGAAGCCAGACAAAAATAGTCGGAAAATCGACATTTATTGATGGAAAATCGTGAAAATGAAATAAATTTGACAAAAAAGGTTTTTACAAATTTTACAAAAATAATTAACTAATTTTCTATTTCTCGTTTCCATTGTCCTTCGTTTCTTTTGTATCATCCTTCAAAAACAAAAAGAAATACAATTTTACCTGAAAAAATGTTTTTGTGTCGGGTCACCCTCTACTAATGTACAGGGTGACCCGACACAAACATATTTTTTTTACCTTCTGATACGGTTCTTAAGCTAACTTCGGAAATTTCAAAAAAATTAGAGCCGCCGTTGGAAATAGATTTCTGAGGAATGACATAATTGTGACTTTCGGTAGGTACTTTATTGTACTTTCATTATCTAGAAAAGCATCTTTCAAGATTTCAATCTAGCCAATAGGTTTCAGGTTAAAATAGAATTGTCAGTACCTGCTGTCATGCTTTTAAGTCGGATATCTAAGTTTAAGATCTCGACCTCAAGAGAATGCGGGGTCTAAATTGAAACGTAATAGTTTTGCTTAGACTTAATTTCTTTCGACTGAACCAATTACCCGGAAATCATTTAATCCGAAAATCATTTAATCCGAACATCATTTAATCTACTTTGGACACATTGAGGGCTACTTGTGAAAAAATGAATTAATGTCGTTATAATTTCGCATTGCATTAGAATGTTGTGTTTCTTTTAGTAAAACAGGGTTTCTACAACTGCGTGGTAAACATGGAAAATCTGGAATTCTCATGAAATTTTATTATTCCTTGTGGAATCACGAAAATCTCATGGAATTATCATTTTTATCATGGAAATCTTTTTTTGCTTTAATTTCTTTACTTTTTGGTGTTTATTAAATTTAACCATAGTTAATATACTTTTTTTTCAAAAAAAGAATTCGGAATTTATCAAAATATTTAAAAATACTTAGGGTGTCTTTAGAATAATTCAAACTACTTAAAACTACTTTAAAATACTTCAAAATATTTTAAAATATTTTAAAAATCTTAAAACTACTTGGAAATACTTCAGACTACTTTAAAATGCTTTAAAATATTTCTGAATTCTTCCGAATACTTCAAAATACTTCCGAATACTTCAAAATACTTCCGAATACTTCAAAATACTTCCGAATACTTCAAAATACTTCCGAATACTTCAAAATATTTAAGAATACTTCAAAATACATAAAACTACTGAATCTAAATCAATTTTGAATCATCGGACTAGAATATACGCATACAAACTTTTAGCTTTTTTCTATTGTTTTTGAATATGTTTTATGAGTGTGTATATTTTTACGGCCATATTTATATTTATATTTTTATTATATATATTCTATGTAAAGGCTGTTTTTACCCGTGTATATTTCGAATAAAACTACTTTGAAGAACTTCAGATGACTTCAAAATACTTAAAAATATTTCCAAATAATTCCCAATACTTCAAAATATTTATAAATAAAATAAAATAACATAAAATACTCAAAATATTGTAAAATACTTAAAACTACTTTAACATTTTTTCAAATATTTACCAATACTTCAAAACATTTAAAAATACTTAAAATGTCATGAAAATATCCCAAAATACTTAAAACTACTTTAAAATATTTGCAAATACTTCAAAATACTTCAAAATAATTAAAAATGCTGAAAATTAGCTTAAAATATTTTCAAATACTTCCCAAGACCTCAACATATTTTAAAATACTTCCAAATATTTAAAAATTCTAAAGATGTGTTTAAAATATTTTAAAAAACTTGAAACTATTTAAAATACTTCAGACTACTTTCGAAAAACATCAAGATACTTAAAAATGCTTAAAATTACTTTAAAGTACTTCAGGCTGCTTCAAAATATTTAAAAATTACTAAATTTACTTTAAAACGTTTAGAAATACTTTAAATGTATTGAAAATATTGCAATATTCTTAAAACTACTTCAAAATATTTCCAAGTACTTCAAAATACTTCAAAATATTTGAAATTACTTAAGATTACCTTAAAATACTATCCAATACTTCCAAATACTTTCAAAATACTTCAAAATGTTTAGAAACACTTAAAAATACTGAAAATTACTTTAAAATACTTCAGAATACTTCAAAATATATCAAAATATTTTAAAATACTTCAAAATATTTGGAAACACTTAAAAATACTGAAAATTACTTTAAAATAATTCAAAATATTTAAAAATGCTTCAAAATATTTGGAAACGCTTAAAAATACTAAAAAATACTTTCAAATACTTCAGAATACTTCAGAATGCTTCAGAATGCTTCAGAATGCTTCAAAATATTTCAAAATACTTCAAAATATTTGAAAATACTTAAAAATACTAAAAATTACTTTCAAATACTTCAGAATATTTTAAAATGCTTCAAAATATTTCAAAATACTTCAAAATATTTGGAAACATTTAAAAATACTAAAAATTACTTTAAAATACTTCAGAATACTTCAAAATATATCAAAATATTTTAAAATACTTCAAAATATTTGGAAACGCTTAAAAATACTAAAAATTACTTTCAAATACTTCAGAATACTTCAGAATGCTTCAAAATGCTTCAAAATATTTCAAAATATTTGGAAACACTTAAAAATACTAAAAATTACTTTAAAATACTTCAGAATTCTTCAAAATTCTTCAAAATATTTCAAAATTCTTTAAAATATTTGTAAACACTTGAAAATACTAAAAAGTACTTTAAAATACTTCAGAAGACTTTAAAATATTTGGAAACTCTT
>WNHD01000605.1:0-28309 GCA_011057455.1 Ganaspis sp. Gsp50
CACAGATTTACAAAAGATTCTGTCATGATGGCTGAGTAATTATTACACGCACTGATCACATGAGCAATGGAATATTTTAAATAAAAACAAAATTAGGTGGAGACGACTCCACCTTAAACAAAAATCGTTACAAAAATTTGGAGCTTACCTGTCGTCTGACAATTGCTCCGAAAAAGACAGTTTTACATTTTAAAATATATTGGACAAAAAGAAAATGAAAAGACGATGTACGTTGTGTGAACACCAGACTAGAAGTGACGCGAGGCAGGCGTCTCGTCGTCGTCGACGACTAGTGATCAGGCTTAAATTGCGCAAGCGCGTCAAAATGATAAAGTTAATGTTCTCTATATCGACCACTGATCACGAACTTATCGGCTGATGATAGCCGATTCTGTTAGATGGCGCAAGTGGGCCCACTAATTGTTCAGTTTGATGGCGCTAGTGCGCCTTCACGCGCTAGTGCGCCTTCACAGTTCAAAATGGCTGACCACTTTGACAGGTGGGCAATCACAACACAGCGACAGAAATGAATTTTTATTGTAAAGAAAACTAATGCAAAAATGTATGAAAAATTAAAGTTCAAATGTTTTTAAGTTTTTGAAACAAACGCAACTGAAACAGTCGCCACAGTCGTTGACAAATATTTTTAAAAATTTTCGAAAAAAGTCTTGAAAAAGAGAAAGCAAAGAATTGTATTATTTGTTTGGTCGCAAAGTGTTTTTTTCGGGATAAAAAATGAGAAATGGTGAAATTAGCGTCAGCTTGGTTCTGCGTTGGAACAATACACACTGTCTTTCGAATTGTCTGGTCACATGAAGCTTTAATAAATTTGCAGGCCGCACACGCTTGCTACTAAATAAAGAGAAGTTTTTGCCCTCCGCCGTTGAACTCGAGTCATACTCATCTTAATTTCTCAACTTTATGGACGACACCAAGGGTCGGGCTTTAAACTTTACGGACGACATACAGTATAGTAGACGAGGGAATCTTGTATCGACCAGTGTCCACAAGAGTTACGTTCATTGTTTAATTCTATTTTAAAAAACATTTTCATTTTCCTTTCTCCTGCAAAATTTATAACATTAAATCATTCGACAAAACATTTTTACGGGGAATAAAAAAATTCGAGGGAAAAGTCTTTTTAGAAATATGTTTAATTCCAAGATTTAAATGATCTGGAATTATTCTGTCACATTTAATTGCTCTTTGAATTGAAGCTAATGTTGTAGTTGGCGTTGATAATTCAGCTCCTTAGTCTGGATTTGGAGTAATAGGAGAGAGCACCGTAAGACGCGGATTAGCCTTTGTTTCCTGTTCTGCTAACTCACTTTGTATAATAAAAGTCTTCCAAGTTGACTTTGGGAGATTGAAATGGCCTGCAGACTTCTCCTTCGCCTTCGTGAAATGTAATTACTACTAAACCAGTTCACTTGTAATATGAAGTTAAAGCCACTCATACAAAACAATATTCTATTCTCCATTTTAATCACTATTCATTCAAAAACTAATTATCGTCATACAAAATATAATTTCGCTTCCTTTTATTGAAAAATTAAAAGAATTTGTTAAGATTGGCGATACAAAAATAATTTCGCAAAAAAAGTATTAAAAAATATTCAAATTCGAAGGTTTTATCGAACGAAAACCGCGTCTCGTTTCTGCGCACAAACCTGCCGCCAGGGCCGACTCAAAGAAAGTTGGAACCCGATGCAAAGACAAATTTTGTATGTTGTGTAACAGTTTTACATTACTATTTTATTTATTCCTTCTCGACTTCCTTGACTAATTAAAATCATTACAGTTGCAAAAAATACAAAATTTATTTACAATATTTTGCAAAAATTTCCTAAACCGGCTGTAAAATATTCCTCTACTCTTTTGACAAAATTTCCAAACATATTTTTTACAAAAATCTTTGTTTGATAAGCTTTTTTGTTCAGAATTACGTTCAGGGCCGGCTAAAGAAAAGTTTGAACCCCCTACAAAGACAAATTTATTCCCCTACTGTATTGCAAAATTTTTCACATTTATTTTTTACGTCTTTTTTTAAAAAACATTCATTGTTTTACATTCTTTTGCGTTTCATTGTATCAGGGCCGGCCAAAGAAAAGTTGGAACCCGCTACAAAGACAAATTCATTCCTCTACTATGTTGCAAAAATTTCTATACACGTTTTTTACATCTTTTTTTTAAAAAAATCTTTGTTTGGCATCCCCGGATGGATTTCAAGGCCTAATTACAATTAAAAAACACCCCTGCATGGATTTCAAGGCCAAATTACAAATTACAAAACACCCCCGGAAGGATTTCAAGGCCAAATTACAATTAAACAACACCCCCGCATGAATTTCAAGGCCAAATTACAATTAAACAACAATTATACAACAGAATTTTTGAACAAATTCTGTGTTTTATATTCTTTTGCGTTTTATTATATTCAGGGGCGGCTAAAGAAAAGTTGGAACCCGCTACAAAGACAAATTTATTCTTCTACTCTATTACAAAAATTTCCATATATATTTTTTACGACTTTTTTTCTAAAAAATCTTTGTTTAACATTCTTTTGTGTTCAGAACTACGTTCAGGGCCGGCTAATGAAAAGTTGGAACCCGCTTCATTCCCCTACTCTATTGCAAAAATTTCCACAGTTATTTTTTAGGCCTTTTTACATTCTCATTTAAAGAGAATTTTGTTTAACATCCTTTTGCGCTCCATTACGTTCAGGGCCGGCTAAAGAAAAGTTGGAACCCGAAGCAAGAAGGAGTTTTTCATTCCTAGACATTTTTTTTCTCTATTGCTTTTTCAAACTTATTCTTTACGTAAAACGTTTTTTTTTTTCTAAAAAAGATTAAGAGCATTTGAATTATAAGATATAAATGTGTTGTATCAGATTTCTGTGATTTACTGGCGTAATAAAATCTTTCGGAAGTATTAAATGAATCTTCTAATCACATTCCAGGTTGAAGGCAAGTTAAACTACTTGACAGGATTAAAGTGTTATTTACCGGATAATTAATTTCTCTCGATTAGTTAAGGACAGATAGTAGACTATCTAGGAATCTGATCTTTGCTAACTAAACCTAGACTTTCTCTTATCATGGTGGTGAAGGAGTTTTGGACAGTAGAGCATTCCTGTGATCGATCTTGATGCATTGCAGTGTGTATATAATACATCTAAAGGCGGCATGACAAGAGTCAGACTGTCGATTAATGTATCACTGTCAACTCGGATCAGCACCAACTGATCTTAATGACAAGAGTCACAGTAGTTTAATTTCTCTAAATTCCGCCCCAATTAGGTTAATTACCATTTTTTATTTCACTTTTCATTTTTCATTTTCCTTATGCGAAAAATGAATGGAGTTAGAAAATTTTTAATTTTTTGAAAATTTTTAACTTTCTGAAAATTCAATCAAAAATCCAAAACCTAAAATCAGCAGAATATTTGAACCCTATAAAGTATTGATGAAATTTTAAAATCGCTGATTACAAATCTGGAGCAATTTCTATTAAAAAAATAATAAAATTCCGGAAAAACGAGATTATGACGAAAATTGAAAAATTCCGTACGAATCGAGTTTTACTGAATGGAAATAAACTTTTTGCACGCAATGATTTTTCACAGACGATGATAATTTTGTGCAGTGAAAAATAAAATTCATTGATGCTTGATTAAAATGTTAAACAATGGTATGAACATTTAATTACAGTTATATTTTGAAGTATAGAATAATTGGACTCATGAATAAGATTTAATTGACATCGAAATTAATTTTGGAAAAGTAAATATTTGACTTTTGTTGTATTTAACCATTTGTAATGCTTCATTTAAAAAATTCTTGATGAACCGACATTTCAATGTAGAATGAAATAAATTAATGAGTTATATGGCAAACAATAATTTTCTCGTATTTTGTGGATCGAATTTTAATGAAGTGAAATCAAAATGATAAATTAAGATAATTATTTCGATTACTCTTGATAAAGAATAAAATTTTAGAAAATAAAAATAAATAAAAGAAAATACGAAAATAAATAAAATACAATAATAACTAAAATGCAAAAATAAATAAAATACAATAATAACTAAAATACAAAAGTAAATAAAATACAATAATAACTAAAATACAAAAATAAATAAATTAAAATAAATTTAGACACTTATTATTTAGTATTATTATTTCTAAATTATTTAAACAATACAATATCTTTTAAACAATTTATTTTCGTACATAAAATACTCTTTTTCCTAAAAGTAAATGTAACATGAAAAATTGTTTTCTGATATCAATTAGATTTTTTTGTACCGGAAGTATTAGATAGAAATTCTATTTCTTTCTCGAAAAGAATTACATTTTCTTCATTAAGAATGAAAAAGGCTGTTTATAACTTATAAAAAGCACAACGTAGAAAGCTAAATTAAATGAAGAACGTCAATAAAATTATTGATTCCAGAAGTCATAAAGTTCTCTTTGTAGTTTATGATTTTTCCTTGAATTTCCGTAAATAATTAATTCAAAGGGAGTGGTAGAAATTTCTCTTTAGTCAAAGATAAATAAACATGCCAGAGACACGCAAGACGGAACCAAGGGACCGAAATTAATGAATAATATAATGAAAGATGCAATAAAGCTCTATTGCCTGCTCTCAACTTCATTCGACAGTTTCTCCTCGTTAATTTTATTACAAATCTTAATTTGAAATTAATAATAAAACCTAATTACAGGATGCATTAGAAATTAATTTATTCTCCGACACAGATCATTGATGTTTTCAGTTATGTTAATCCATTCATTCGAAAATTTTAAACAGCTTTTTCTTGTAGTGAAATGAAAATGTGTGTTAATTTTATGAGAATAATAATTAAAGGTAACTTTTGTCAGGATTGAAACTTAGATCCAAGATAGCGACTAGTTTCAAACTAGGCCAAACTAGCGCTAAACTAATGACGAAGTAGTGCAAGACTGGAACTAAACTAGCACCAAACAAGTACTAAACTAGCATCAAACTAGGACCACAATAGTGCCAAACCAGCGCGAAACTAGTTTCAAAGTAGCGCAACTTTAGCACCAAACTAGCGCCAAACTAGTGCAATACTAATACAAAACTAGTGCAAATCTAGCGCCAAACTATGGCAAAAATACCGCCAAACTAGCACAAATGTAGCACCATACTAGTGCCAAAATAGCACCAAACTAGGACAAGTCTACTACCAAACTAGTGACAAACTAGCGCCAATATATCGCCAAACTAGCGTTAAACTAGTTTAAATACAGCACCAAACTAGAGTCGAACTAACGCCAATCAAGTACCAAACTAGCGCCCAATTACTGCTAAACTAATGCAAATCAAGGATCGAACTAGTGACAAACTAGTGCAACACTAGAATTAAACTAGGTCAAAACTAGCACTAAACTAGCACGAAACTAGTGTTAAACTAACTTTATACTAGTGAAATACTAACACAAAACTAGTGTAAAAGTAGCACATACTTAGCTTGGAACTAGCTCAAGACAAGGACCAAACTAGTGCAAATCTAGCACCAAACTAGGGCAAAAATATACCGCCAAACTAGAAGAGATGTAGCAACAAACTAGTGCCAAACTAGAACCAACCTAGTACAAATCTACTACCAAACTAGTACCAAATCAGCGCCAAACTACTGCCAAACTAGCGCATATCTAGAACCAAACTAGGGACTAACTAGTGCTATACTAGTGCTAAACTAGAAACAAACTAGCAAAAGTCTAGCAACAAACTAGTGCCAAACTAACGTCAATCAAGTAGCAAACTAGCGTCAAATTACTGCCAAACTAACGTCAATCAAGTAGCAAACTAGCGTCAAATTACTGCCAAACTAGCGCAAAACTAGGATCGAACTAGGGAGAAACTAGCACAAATCATGAACTGAACGAGCACCAAACTAGTACCAATTTAGTGCTACACTAGCACAAATCTTATACTAAACTAGTGCAAAACTAGCGCAAATCTAGTACCAAACTACCGCCAAACTAGCCCCAATTTAGGACTAAACTAGGGCCAAAGTAGGTCCAAACTTAGTATCAAACTAGTGAAAAACTAGCGCAAATCTAGTACCAAACTAGGGCCAAATTAGCGCCAAACTTGCATTAAAATAGTATAAGTATAAAACAAATGTACCACGAAACTAGTTTTAAACTAGCACCAAACTAGTACAAATCTAGCATCAAACTAGTAAGAAACTAGCGTAAATCTAGCGCCAAAATTGTGCCAAAGCAACCCAAATATATCACTTTAATAGCACATATCTAGCAAACTAATTCGAAACCTAGCGCGAATCTAGGACTAAATTAGCACCAAACTAGAGCCAAATTAGTTTCAAACTAGCACCAAACTAGCACAAGTCTAGCGCTAATCTAGTGTCTAATTAGCGCAACTCTGACACCAAACTAGTGCCCTACTAGAACAAATCTAGCACCCATCTAGCGCCTAACTAGCACAAATCTAGTTCCATACTAGGAGCCATACTTAAATTACGTAACGCTTCATAGGGTGGGGGGTCAGACTATTTGTTACATTTAAAGGAAAAATGGCGCTAATGTATTAAATATTTTGTTACATGGGGGAGGGGGGGTCTAGCATTTCTTAAAAAAAAGCGTTACGTAATTTAAGTATGGCTCCACGAGTGCCTAACTAGCGCCAACTCAGCGCCAGAGTTGAATTTAGTTTTTGAAACAAGGAAACAAAGAATTAATACAGTAGTAAAATAAAAAAAGTGAAAAAAAATTGTAGAGTATGAAATGTTCTCCTGAAAAGCAGATCTGTTGACATTGAAAGGTGTGTTTCATTGGTAAATTTCACTCCGGAAAATGTGGCTGGTAGTTTTATTTCTTCATGGTCAGTTCACCGAGAAAATAGGACTTTTCAAAGGAAGAATTTTGCTCCGCTCCGTTTTATTCAATTATTCTCAAAGCATTGCAGAATTTTTCCAACCTTCGAAAATCGCAGCTGTTCCTTTCTTTGTCATTCTCGATTCTTTTGTGATCCATGAAACGAAACCCGACCGATCCAACGGTCTTTAACGAAATCAATTGGAGACGAGGACTTTATTTTTACTTCTTTATTTTTTCACTACCTTTTACTTTTCTCTTTATTTCTTTACTTTTTATTCCTTTTTTCATTGCCCCTGTTACATGAACGATAATTTCATTTTTCTATCGATGTTTTTCCACTCTAAGATAATAATAACGCCAGTTTTATGTTCCTTTATCATATTTCCGGTCAACAATGTCTTTTTAATCTTATTCCCTGGTGGAGAGATAATATTCAATGCAAGAGATGATGGATATCTGATATTCGTTACTTTGATAATGTTATTTTATATGGTTCAGTGTCAAATTTACGGATCTGATAGGAATGCTATTCAGATGGTAAAAGTTTTCGAAGAGCGTTCCGAGAGAGCACTAAGTTGCGATAAGGCGATAAGATAAATAAAATCAATAGAGTCAAATAAAGTGAAATTTCAATATTTTTTAGAAATAATTCCTTCTTATCGGTATTTGCAGGCATTGAAACTGTCTAATAGAAAGCAGAACTGTTTTGAAATATAAACGGAGTTTGTGGAATTTTTTCAAAGGATGAGAATATTTTGAAAAACGTATGATAATTCTGTTCTGGAACTACAATTGGTGAAATTTAGGTATTTGGAACTCGAAATTAAACTTTTAGATTATTTTGCTGCTTTTTTAATTCAGCGAAGGTTCGTTTTTGATGCAACATACCGCCAAGATAGCGCCGGACTGTAGCCAAGATAGCGTCGAAATAGTACCAAGATTGCGCTAAACTAGTGCTAAACTATAGCCAAACTAAAGCCAAACTAGTTATAAACTAGAGCCAAACTAGCGTCAAAATTGAGCAAATGTACCACTAACCTAGCGCCAAAGGAGTGCCGAACTAGCGCCAAACTAGAACCAAACTAGCGCTAAACTTGTGTCAAACTAGTGCTAAACTGGCGCTAGACTAGCGCCTAATTTCGGCTAATCTAAAACTAAACCAGCGCAAAACTACTGATAAACTAGTGCCTGACTAGCTCTAAACTAGCTCTAAACTAGCTCCAAACTAGTACTAAACTAGCGTCAAAATTGCAAACATATAGCACCAACATAGCATCAAACTAGTGCCAAACTATTGATAAATTAGTAGTTAAGTAGCAATAAACTAACGACAAACTAGTGCTAAACTAGCAGAAACCTAGCGCTAAACTAGATGCAAACTATTGCTAAACTAGTGCCAAACTAGTACTTAACTAGTACTAAACCTCCTGTTAAACTAATGCCAAACTACTACCAAAGTAATGCCCAACAAGTGCCAAACTTGTACCAAACTAGCGCTAAACTAGCTCCAAATTAGCGCTTATCTAGTGCTAAATTAACATTAAACTAGTTCCAAAGTAGCGCCAAAGTTGTGTCCAACTAGAGCTAAACTAGGACAAATCTGGCACAAAACTAGCACCAAAGTAGTGCTACACTAGCGTCAAATTAGTGCCAAGCTAGCGCCAAACTAGTGTCAACTGGTACGAAACTAGAGCTAAACTAGCGCTAGACTAATGACGAACATGCTAAAATCTAGCACCAAACTAGCACCGAACTGGTGCCAAACTAGTGCCAAACTAACGCTAAGCTAGTTCCAAACTGGTAGTAAACTAGATCCAGACTCGTAGTAAACTTGTTCCAAACTGGTAGTTAACTAGCATCAAACGAGTACTTAATTATCGTCAAAATTTCAAAATTATAGCACCAAACTAGTTACAAACTAATGCTTAACTAGCTCCAAACTAACGTTAAAGTAGTGTCAATTTAGCGTCAGTCTAGGACGAAACTAGGTCCAAACTAGGGCAAAACTAGCACCAAATTAGCGCAAATCTAGGACCAAACTAGCACCAAACTATCGCCAATTAAGTACCAAACTGACGCCAAAGTACTGACAAACTAGCGCAAGTCTAGCTTCAAACTAGGGCTAAACGAGTGCCAAACTAGCGCAAATCTAGTAGCAATTGACGGACAATCTAGCACCAAACTACTGCTATACTTGTGCCAAACTAGAGCTAAACTAGTTACAAATACGTACTTAACTAGCACCAAACCAATGTCAAACTAGTGCCAATCTAGCGCCAATCTAGCGCCAATCTAGTACCAATCTAGCGCCAATCTGGTACCAATCGAACGCCAAACTAGTGTCAAAGCAGTGCCAAGCTAGTACCAAATTAGTACAAAACTATTACCCTATTGACAAAATAGCGCAAAAATAGACATCTTGTTTCATCTTGGGCTTAAATTCCAGATCTGGCAATCCCGATCCAAGCTTGGTCTAATTTTAAAATAATCCTGACCTTAATTTGCCATGCCCGAATCAATTAAATTATATTCCAATCAATAATTAAATTTTGCAACACCATCTGACTACCCAAAACTTTTTTTAACATTGCGCACTTGTAGTCAGGTGAGCGTCGCTTAAAACACGACTTTTATCAGCTGCTCTGTTGAAATGCAGTGCGTAATGTGTCTCGCAGTCGATGAATCGCTGTGAAACATTAAAATGGTAAAAGCCTCGCGACAAGTGTAAGTAACTGGCTTGGTGCAGAGCTACACGTATTCCGCGTACTCGATATCTGCGTGGTAGACTACTTGCGTGGGACGAAGAAAGGCAAAAGTAACGGGGAGTGGGGGGGGCGAGAGGGGAGCGAGTGGGTGGGTGGTTGAGGGGATGAAGGGCAATCCTGTTCCCAGTACACGGTAGTGTGTAATAGAGGAATGCCGTAATGGATGCTGCACGCCTTTGCCCCGCGAACATCTCCGGGTCGTTACTTGTATGCCGTCCGCGTTATAAATCGCCTCGTGAAATCGCTGGTAAATAGAATACAGAGGATTTGCAAATGCCAGCCGGTCACTGAGAATTCAGTGTGCACCCAATACATGAGACTGAGATACTTGCTTTAGCATAATCTCATTTGCGAAAATTTCCCCACTGTTAAACTGATTCTAATTAATCAAGCGTAGTTTTTTATGGTTTTGTAAAAATTTCGCAGTAGAAATGACAGATGTGTGTGTTTGGATGGCAGATTTTACTACTGCGCATGTATAAATTGTATGGGTGACTAGTGCGCATATCTTAGTTGTATGGGTGACTACTGCGCATGTCTAAGTTGCATGAATGACTACTGCGCATGTATAAGTTGTCTGGGTGACTACTGCGCATGTCTAAGTTGTTTGGTTGACTGCTGCGCAGGTCTAAGTTGTATGGGCGACTAGTGCGCATGTCTACGTTGTATGGGTGACTACTGCGCATGTCTAAGTTGTATGAATGACTACTGCGCATGTATAAGTTATCTGGGTATCTACTGCACATTTATAAGTTGCGTGGAACATTATTGCACATGTCTGGTAACTCCTGTGGATTTCGAACTCAAGTGGGTAACAACTGCGCTTTTTTAAACTGTGTAAAGCACTACTGCGCATGTCTGAGCCGCATTTGGCACTGCTGTGCAAGTTAGACTCACGTGGGTAACAATTGCGTATGCCTAAGTCACCTTTGTGACTACTGCGCATGTCTAACTCATGTGAGTATGTACTGCGCATGTCTGAGTTGCATTGAGCACTACTGCGAACGTCTAAATTGCACCAGGCACTGCTGCGCAGTTTGGACTCCTTTGAGGCGCTACTGGACATATCAGAATTGCGTGCAACGCTATTGCGCATGTCTCAGTTGCATTAAGCACTCCTGCGCACGTCTGATCTGCATTATGCTCTACTGCGCAGGCCTGAATTGCAAGAGGCACTACTACGCATGTCTAAATTGCGTGGAGCACTAATGCGCATGTCTAAATTGCGTGGAACACTACTACGCATGTCTAAATTGCATGGATCACTACTGCGCATGCCTAAATTGTGTGGAGCACTACTGCGCATGCCTAACTTGCGTGGAACACTACTGCGCATGTTCAACTTGCATAAAGCGACTCCTCACTCTTTATTTTGAAATTTAAATATAATGGATCTGCAATCTTGACTGCAGATATTTTTCGTCGAAAATTGAACTCATTTGGTTATAAAAATTTGATTTTTAAATTTTTCTTATTTGCTCCCTGATTGCAAAATTCTTTTTCAGATAATTTGTATGATTTTAACAAAGATGCTTTCCATTAGTGTCAAGAAATGCTGAATTAAAAGCCTATATGTATAATGCGAAACTCAGCACTTCTAATTTATTACACAACCCGAAAACTAAGAGCTTCTGAAAGCTAAGTGCTTTGGACAACTAAGTGAATCTTATAGCAGCTAATGTGAACAGCGTTTTAAGAGCATATGTCAACGTAATCTCTAATTATTTGACACATATTTTAAATAATATTTTTATCCCCAATTGTACTTTTGTGCGCAATTTTATCCTTTTAAGATTAAAATTAAAAAATATTGTTATTATTATTATTATTTAATGTTGTTGTTATTATTTTTGTTATTGTCGTTGTTATTGTTGTTGATGTTATTGTTTTTGTTGTTGTTGCTGTTGTTGTTGTTGCTGTTGTTGTTGCTGTTGTTGTTGTTGTTGCTGCTGTTGTGGTTGTTGTTGTTGTTGTTGTTGTTGCTGCTGCTGCTGTTGTTGTTGTTGTTGTTGTTGTTGCTGTTGTTGTTTATTTTTATTTTGTTACTATTATTAAAGAAAAATGTATTTATATATTTTAATTAATAATATTATTATTATTGTTATTAACAAAAATTGTATTCACAATATTTATTTATTGATATTACATATTTATAATATTTATTTATTTTATACATTTTATTTCATTTTGTTTTATTTATCTTTTTTTAAATCTATTTTTATAAAATTACTTCTTGACAATTGTTCTTTAAAAATATTTTAGGTTTCTTGTGCGCACATTTCTAAAAATAATGTTTACCATTTTTGTTTCAGGTAAGACTAAAAAATGCAGTTTCTCATTCAAAACAGTTACAATTTTTGTGAGTATAAAATTACACTTTTCAATTTAAATGTTTTAATTTTTTCAGAAATTTTCATGTGGAAATATTACATGGAAATTTTTAAGGAAATTTTACACTTTACGTGAAATTTCTGTGCGGAAATTTTTGTGTAATAATTTCGCGTGAGAAAGCAGTAGGATTAAAATTTTACAAAAATTGTTTAATAACAAAAAGAAAACAATTGGTTGAAAGTTAGAGAAACTAAGAAAGGAAAGGGTTAAAAAAAGTTGAGGTCAGTGGCGCATGAAGCGCGCTCTCGACCTTAGCCCGCTATTGCAAAATCCTGATTAATGGTAGGATAATATTAAGTAAATACTTTAATATCATGGTCTTAACTCATACTGTCACGGTTATAGAAAGTACTTTTGCGCCACTAAACGTGCAAATTTATCTCTCTTGCCCAACTTATTGAAAAAAAAATAAAAACAAAGTTTAAAAAAATATGTTTACTAATTGAAAAGAAAATTAAGTACTTTTCAATAACGGCTGCCAATAAAATATCTTGTGTGGAAATGATATCCTGACTCTAGCTAGGGCCAAGAAAAAGTATCCTGCCCCAACTTGAGCCAGGATCAAGATATATCCAAGCTAGGGCCAAACTAGAGCCAAGCTAGGGCCAATCAAGTAACAAACTAGCGCAAATCTATGATCAAATTACGACCAAACTAGAACCAAACTAGCGCAAATCTACGACAAATCTTGTACCAACTTAGGGCAAAACTAACGCAAATCTAGTACCAAGCTAGGGCCAAACTAGCGCAAATACAGCACCAAACCAGTGACAAACTAATACTTAACTAGCACCAAACTAACCTTAAACTAGTGTCAATTTAGCGCCAATCTAGTACAAATTTAGCGTCAAATTAGTGTCAAACTAGTGCCTTACTAGCGCCATACTAGCGCCAAAGTAGCGCAAATTTGGCATCAAACTAGCACCAAACAAGTGCTAAACTAGTACCAAACTAACACCAATCGAGTATCAAACTATCTTCAAACTACTGCCAAACTAGCGCCAACCTAGGATAAAGTTAGCGCCAAACTAGAGCCAAATCAAGGACAATCTAGAGCCAAGTCTGGGCCAAGCTAGAAATAACTAGAGTCAATCTAGAACCAAGCTACGGCCAAACTAGAGCCAAACTAGAGCCAATCTAGGGCCAACCTAGAGTCTAGTTAGGGACAAAATAGGACCAAGCCAGGGACAATCTAGGGCCAAGCTAGTACCAAGCTAGTTCATTAAGAAACCTTTTTTTCCATTTACCATGCGGATATTTCGAATCTAGTGTCAAAATTTGTTTGTTTTTATTTTGAAATACGAAACAGATTAAATTATGAGCTTTTTATATAATGAAGAAAAGGAAAGATAGGAACTAAATGGTTTAATATCTTCGATGCTGATAAAAAAATATTGACAAAAAAGTGGATTTTTTTGTTCATTGGCTTCTTACTTTTTTTTCTCTGCCTTCACTTATCAGCCTCGGCACCATTAGCGCGGACAATTTCTGGTTTTCTTTTCAAGTAGCAATTAATCAAGCGGAAATTAATTAAGGAAGATCCCTGCAAAACAATTTTCGCTAAAAAGAATTTGTGAACCTTGAAAAATTCCAATAACACTTTCAAAATACTTTCCTTTCACTTTTTATTCTCAAATACAATTTTTTCTTTTAATTTAAAAAAATGTTCATACCGTTCAAAAAAATTTTCATAACGTATATAAAATTTTTTAATAAAATACTGTTTCACATTCTTTGACCTTTTTTAGAATTTTTTATCTTTTTAATAAAGTAGCTAATGAGTTTAATATTTACAAAAAAGTGGTCAACTTAACCAACCTTCCAGTTAACTCAACCAAACTTCTAGTAAACTTATTCAAACTTTTAGTTAACTTTACCAGACTTTTAGTTAAATCGACCAAACTTCTAGTTAACTTAAACAAGCTTCTAGTTAAATTAAACAAACTTTTAGTTATTTGAACAAACTTTTAGTTAACTTAACCAAGCTTCTAGTCAACTTAACCAAACTTCTAGTAAACTTATTCAAACTTTTAGTTAACTTTACCAGACTTTTAGTTAAATTGACCAAGCTTCTAGTTAAATTAAACAAACTTCTAGTTAAATTAAACAAACTTTTAGTTATTTGACCAAACTTTTAGTTAACTTAACCAAGCTTCTAGTCAACTTAACCAAACTTCTCGTAAACTTATTCGAACTTTTAGTTAACTTTACCAGACTTTTAGTTAAATTGACTAAACTTCTAGTTAACTTAAACAAACTTTTAGTTAACTTAACCACACTTCTAGTTAACTTAACCGAACTTTTAGTTAACTTAACCAAACATCTAGTAAACTTTACCAGACTTAGTTAAATTGACCAAACTTCTAGTTAGCTCAACCAAACTTCTAGTTAACGTAACCAAAATCCTAGTTAATTTAACCAGAAAAAATAGTAAACGCATATTTAAAATTCTTTCTGGTTAAATGAACGTTAATCATCAAATTTTTTCGGCGTACGTGAAAGAAAATTTTTAAAAATTTTTTTGTTAAATAATGAATATTTTTTATTATACATTGTAGTTAGTTATATATTGTTATAGTCAATTTGAACATTAAAGAAAACAGTTATGTGAAAAATCCTCCATAGTGGTTAGTAAAAAATAAAGAAAAAAGATAAAATCGGAAGAAATAAACTTTTCGACCGAGTTTCTCGAATTTTCCAAAGTTTTGAAATTTTTCATCTCGGGGGTATTAATATTTGCCGTTCAATGGCAGTTCACTCACCCAGATGTTTCTCTATAACGGGTATATACAAGAGTCTTCAAACTGCCCACTTGGTTGCGTTATTTCGTTTCCACGCTTATACACCTACGTGCTTCTTTCACTCATAGAAATTGGACAGCTTATTGTCGGTCAATACCGTTCCTCTGCTCCAATCTGCTCATCTCATTAAAAAAAAATTTAAATAAATCTTATTTTTCTATTTTTGTATCAAATAAAATTCTAATATTATTTGTTAAAATGTCATAAACTACATTTTATTTTCTGCTTCAAGTTTAAAAATTATTAAATTATTTGAATAATTGTAGAAAAATTGTAGGTTATGTTTGACGATAGTTTGAAACTTCTTTTTCCATTTTCAACAATGAAAAGCATTTTTTCATGAACAGTTTGTATACTGTCAAAAAAGGCTCTTTCCAATTGCTGATAATTGAAAAGATAGATTTAATTGCATTGAAAATGTCATAAAACATAACCTACAATTTTTGTCCCTTTCTTCCTAGCGCGTCACATATACACTTTGCTGAGTTTCTAAAATTACTTTTTAATATAAACAACTAAAAAATGACAGCAGACAGACAATTTTGATGATGTTTTACAGAATGATATTTTAGAGTCTATGAATTTTCAGAAAAATGTATTTATTATTTCAAGAGCAAGATGGAGGGGAAGTTGCGCCTTGAGTCACGAGACAGCGGACGTCATTTGACGTCGTACGTCCTCAAGTATACTTTTCTCTTTCTATTCTAAAGGCGAATTTTAATAAATCGATAGATTAATTATGATTGTTAATAAACTGGGAAGAAACGAGCAATCGTGAAATTGCACACATGAAGATTGATTAATAGTGAGGGATATTTACAAACTGATAAAATTACCAAATGTAAGCAAAGGTTGATGAATAATAACAGCGCACACGCCATTGTTTTCTCTGGGCACATGAATTTTAATCTTTCACTGTTTATTAAGCTGTTCAAAGCCAATAAAGCACAACGTCTGATATTTAAATGCAGGTCGGCCTCCATTAACCAACTGACAACTTTATTCATTGATAATTAAATTTTGAAATTAAATTTTGAAATTAACACATCAGGTGTACAGCATTTTTTTGCCAATTTCTCGATATTGATTGTATTTGCCGATTTAAATAATCTACAACAATTTGTAATGGATAATTATAAAAATTATAAATAATAACAATAATAATTCAATGATAATAACAATGATAATAACTTAATATTATTAATAATTATAAAAAAAAGTTTCGAAAACTGTCACAAACCGATTATAATAAAATTTGGTATTCTGTACTTCCAATTGTAATTGCTGACACAAATTGATTGCAATAAATGACAAAGTAGTGTGATTATATAATTGAATTGGCAAGCCAATTATATTATATTATTAATAATTATAAAAAAAAAGTTTCGAAAACTGTCACAAACCGATTATAATAAAATTTAGTATTCTGTATTTCCAATTGTAATTGCTGACACAAATTGATTGCAATAAATGACAAAGTGGTGTGATTATATAACTGAATTGGCGGGCCATCCATTAATCTCGGCACGATCATACAGAACTGGAAAGCAACTTATTTGAAGCAAAGTACCAGGCTATAAAATTGAAACCAAGGCGTATTGTCGATTTAAGAGTCTATTAAAATTTATGAGTGGCGAGAAGTGGGCACTGATTCAACAAACGTGGCTGGCCGATAAAATTTGGAAAGGAGCTTAACTTGTTAAAGTACGTTTTATGACTTGTTAGTGGACTCGTAGATTTTAGTGTTCTAGTTCTAAAAACAAAAATCTTAAAGGTCATGAATTTTACGAGTCATCATCTCCATTTGAGCAAAACTGATTAACATTAATAACTGATAGGTTATGTCTTCTTTTGCGATAGAGATGAACCCAAGCATTCTTCACGTGACTTTAAAAAAAACGGCACTTCTTAGAAATGATTCATTTTCTACCATTTTTTCAAAGTTCGCAATTTTCTAACATCTTTTGTTGAAAGATTGAATATTTTTATATTTTATTATAAAATTAATAAATCTGGATCTTTTGACCCATTGCGGAACTTTCTACTGCAATTGTGTAAAAAATGACTCGTATCTAAATTTTACTTTGTTTTTTGCTAAAATTGCATTTGATGTAAGTTCTAATTTTTTTTAACAATTTTGTCGCTGATTGAATATTTTTATAGTTTGTTTTAAACTAACAAAATCTGCATCTTTTGACTTATTATTGACTATTCTAATGCAATTATTTCAAAAGTTTTAAATATTTTCATATTTGAATATTTTAATAGAAATTCCAATTTATTAAAACAGTTAAAAAAATTTATCATTTTTTATGTGAGATTCATTACATTTATATTTAATTTAAGGCGCTCTAAATCTGTATATTTTGACTTATTACTGAACCCTCTAGTGCAATTCTTCATCAAAATATTGGTATTTCAATTATACATCGTTTCTTATAAAAAAATATGTTTTTCAAAGTTACAATATTTCTAGCATTGCCTATGGAAAATTGAATATTTTTATATTTTATACTTAAATAATTAAATCTGCATCTTTTGACCTATTACTGAACATTCTAGTGCAATTGTGTAAAAAATTATTGTTATTTTAATTTTACTTCGTTTATTTAAAAAATCGTATTCTCTTAAAAATTCCAAGTATTTTATTATTGTCCATGGAACATTGGATATTTCTATATTTTATTAAAATATAATTAAATCTGCATCTTTTGACCTATTATTGAACCTTCTAGTGCAATTTCGTACAAAATGATTTATATTTTAATCTTACTTCGTTTCTTCAAAAATCGTATATTCTTAAAAGTTCGAATTTTTTATCATTGTCTATATGGAAGATTGAAAATTTTTATATTTTATTTAAAAACAATTAAATCTGCATCTTTTGACCTATTACTGAACCTTCCAGTGCAATTGTGTAAAAAAAATTGCTATTTTAATCTTACCTCGTTTTCTAAAAAAAACGTATTTTCTTAAAAGTTCCAAATTTTTTGTTATTGTCTATGGAAAATTGAATATTTATATATTTTATTTTTAAATGATTAACTCTGCATCTTTTGACCTATTATTGAACCTTCGAGTGCAATTTTGTACAAAATTATTGGTATTTTAATTTTACTTCGTTTTTTAAAAAAACGTATTTTCTTAAAAGTGCCAAGTATTCTATTATTGTCCATGGAACATAAAATATTTTTAAATTTTATTAAAATATAATTAAATCTGCATCTTTTGACCTATTATTGAACCTTCGAGTGCAATTTTGTACAAAATTATTGGTATTTTAATTTTATTTCGTTTTTTAAAAAAACGTATTTTCTTAAAAGTTCCAAGTATTCTATTATTGTCCATGGAACATTGAATATTTTTGTATGTTATTAAAATATAATTAAATTTGCATCTTTTGAACTATTATTGAACCTTCTAGTGCAATTTTGTACAAAATGATTGGTATTTTAATTCTACTTCGTTTTTTAAAAAATCGTATTTTCAAAAAAGTTCCAAGTACTCTATTATTGTCCATGGAACATTGGACATTTTTATATTTTGTTGAAATATAATTAAATCTGCATCCTTTGACTTAATACTGAACCTTCCAGTGCAATTGTGTAAAAAATGATTGGTATTTTAATCGTACCTCGTTTTCTAAAAAAACGTATCTTCTTAAAAGTTCCAAATTTTTTGTTATTGTCTATAGAAAATTGAATATTTATATATTTCATTTTTAAATAATTAAATCTGCATCTTTTGACCTATTTGAACCTTCTAGTGCAATTGTGTAAAAAATTATTGGTATTTTAATTTTACTTCGATTTTTAAAAAATCGTATTTTCTTAAAAGTTCCAAGTATTCTATTATTGTCCATGGAACATTGAATACTTTTATATGTTATTAAAATATAATTAAATCTGCATCTTTTGACCTATTATTGAACCTTCTAGTGCAATTGTGTACAAAATGATTGGTATTTTAATTTTACTTCGTTTTTTAAAAAATCGTATTTTCTTAAAAGTTCCAATTTTTTGGCATTGTCTATTTGGAAGATTGAATATTTTTATAGTTTATTTAAAAACAATTAAATCTGCATCTTTTGACGCATTACTGAACCTTCCCGTGCAAATATGTAAAAAATTATTGCTCTTTCAATTATATTTCGTTTCCTTAAAAAATGATATTTATTTCAAAGTTAAAATTTTTCTATAAGTGTCTAAAGAAAATTGAATATTATTATATTTTGCTTTAATGCGATTGAAACTGCATCTTTTGACCTATTACTGAACCTTCTAATGCAATTGTGTTCAAAATTATTGGGATTCCAATTATACACTGTTTCTTTAAAAAATCATATTCCTTCAAAGTTTTAATTCTTCTATCATTGTCTATGGAAAATCAATTCTTTTTGTATTTTATTTTAAAATACTTAAATCTGCATCTTTTGACCTATTACGGAACATTCTAGTACAATTGTTCAACAAATTATCGGTATTTTAATTATGCTTCGGTTTTTTAAAAAATCATATTTCTTCAAAGTTCAAATTTTTTTTGTTATTGTTTTTGGAAAATTGAATATTTTTATATTTTATTTCAAAATACTTAAATCTGCATCTTTTGACCTATTACTGAACCTTCTAGTGCAACGGTATCAAAAGTTATTGACATCATGACCACGGTGAAAGCTAATTGTCCCAAAATTGTTACATCAATCATTCTCATCTTGAATCAAAATGTATAGAATTTGGACGTCTTTTTTTTAACGAATATGTGCCTTTTTCAAGTGATTTCTTTTCTCATTGATAAACCAGTAATGTTAGTAATTGTCCAAACGTTTTCTAAAAGTACCTATTCAGAGTAGAAAGACCTCCAACGATAGTTGTTAGTTCTTTGTTCTATAATTCCGATAACTGGAGCAATTATAGAGATGCCGGTTTTGTTGTACCCATAAAATTTAGTGCCATTTTCAATATAATAGTGGTTAGCCCAGATTGAACTGCTGATACATGACAAATACTGTAATCATTTGGTGCCTAACTGCTTTAATATTCAAACTATGTAATTCTAATATCTGCACTAGATAGCATTGTCAGTAATCTATAGGATAACAGCTAGAATCTCCGATGATGCAAATCTTAGTTTTCATGGAAACCACATGAAACATTACCTTATGATTCTGGTATTTTCTTGCGATTTCTCTATTTCTCATGATCCATTTTCTTATGATTCCTTATGATTCTCATGATCCCCCATTTCTCTTGATCCTCCATTTCTCTTGATTCTCGATTTCTCTTGATTCTCGATTTCTCTTGATCCTCCATTTCTCTTGATTCTCGATTTTTCTTGATTCTCGATTTCTCATGATCCTCCCTTTCTCGTGATTCCATTTTATAATTTTATGATTTCCTCTATTTTCGGATCAGTTTCCACCGTTAGGCATACCTTCCAATGCCGGAACAAATGTTAACAAGCTGATGATAGCTAGACGTTAATGTGGGGCTAATATACGCTATTAACTTTCTCTTGGTTGGTAATCATCGGTGGAGTTTACTATTTGCCTGTCTGGTGAGACTTTATAGGTGCCAAAGTAAAAAGTACTAAAAAATAGATCCACATTATATCTTGTACGCGGATTAATCGAATTTATGTACACTGATTGCTTATCGTGTGTCACTCTTTTGACACGTGCCTCCTGGCTCGAGTCATTTAATTTAACAGCAAGGTGAATTTCAAATTAGAGCCGTTCATACACAGCAACCATGTCCAGTTATTAGACACACACGGACGTTAATTGGAAAATTGTTATGGCAATGAGAAACTCACAATGTTTTTGAAATTTTTATCATGCTCCAACTTTCAATATCAGAACTGATATATTGAAAATTCGATCATATCAAAACTGACATTGAAAATTAATATCAGAATTGACATTGAGAATAAGATATTTAAATTGAATATTGAAAATTGGATATTGAAAATTGGATATTGAGAAATCGACAATTCTTGGAATCATTAAGAGGCGGTGAGATTTTTTGGGATATTTGGAGTTTATAATAATTAATGACAACACGTTGCTGAGTGGATTGCACATTTTAAGATGCTGTAACGAAACATCATGTGCAGTGGAGGGGAATAAAGTGGATAGAGATGAATGGACGTGTCTGAGGATAGATGGGGGTCGATTGAAGTGCACAGAGGTGCTTGAGAGCAGTGACGGATTCTAAACCCACGAATCCTGGGGTTAAACATTCAACGAGGAATGCGGATCCGGGAAGAATTTTTAAGCATCAAAAAAATTCATCCAAACAAAATAACATCTACATTACAAAAAAAAGCCATAGATTTTTTAGAACAGAATAGAAAAACTTGTTCTTCTGGAAGGAAAAGCAAAAGAAGAATGCTGAAGAAAGAAAAATTAATTTGCCAAAACGAATTTTAAGGCGACGAAACACGCAGACCCCTAATCTCTTTCTACTATCTCGAGAGCAATTCTTAAATGCACTTTCTCGTTTACGCATTTAAGTCAGTTGAAATTAATATCGGTTGATGATCGCAGCGGTAATGAATGCCGATAATAGTTTTTAACGAAGTGGACCTTTATTTCGTGGTCATAAACGAAAGTCAGCAGCCATTAATTCTCATTTTCATCGGGACTCCGAGACAGCAGATACGACCTTCCTGTGCAAAACGATGCTTGGGGAGACACGAAGCAGCTTTGCCAAACACACAAGACAGCCTGCCGAGTTACCACCGTACTCTTCCCGTCAAACCAGTTTTATCGACTTCCTCCAAGATGAGTCGAGCAGGTACCAGTCCTTGTATACACAATATACACCACAACAATGGTAATAGCTGCCTCAGTTCTCACTGCAAAATATGTAGTACTTTATCCCGCTTCCGGTCTCTCCGCTATCATACGATATCATTGTTTAGCTCGTTTTATTTTCCGCACGAGTTTCCTCACTTTGCAAGAGAAAGTTGCAACCGGGATTTTGAAAAACAGGAAACCAGTTTTGCACAGCAATCTTTAAATTTTACGTTGCAATCTTTAAATTTTGCGTTGCAATCTTTAAACCCAGATTATTACTTTTTTTAAAATGTACCAATCGCAAAAAAGTACCAATCCTGATCAGAGGAGCGGGAACAACTTTTCCTGATCCTCTTTTCTGACTCTCGATTTCTTTTCCCGATGCCTTGAGGCAGTTGCGTACTAAACTGAAAAAGAAGACTAGTAGCAAGTTGGATGATCGATGACAAATGATTCCAACCGACCAAAATTATAGTAACTCGATAGGTCTTGTAATACCGATGGAGAAACACGGGAATCGAGCAGAGCCGGGGGTTATCAATTACCTGCTCTTCATTCTGGTCGACACGCGATATAGAACATCGTACTCCGTATGCGAAACGTAGACGAGCTCTATCCGCAGGCTGCAAAATACCCCAGGCTTGAAACGTTTATTTAAAAATAAATAAATTGCGCTAAGTTGTTTCCTCGATGTCAGAAAGATATGTGTAATATCTCTGAGAAGGGAATTAATAGCTATGGATACTTTTCATTTCTAGTTAAATTGATAATTGTGGTATCATAATTGTAGTATGATGTTGATAATTCTCTGGGTTGAGAATTTTAGGTAAGGATCAGCGTTTAACGATCTTTAAAAACGTCGTTGATTATTTAATTCCACTTGCACAATGCTTTAGAATTTTTTTCTTAAAGCGGGATCATTATTTTTTAAGATGCCTCTAGTCAGATCAGAATTGTAGTATGAATGAAGATAATTCTTTTGGTTGAGAATTTTAGGTAAGGATCAGCGTTTAACAATCTTAAAAACCTACCGTGCTAAAGCTTCTCCTGCGCTGTCGCTTCTAGGGAATGCCTGAGTCTATTTTACTGCTGCATCTCTTCTGCGCCTGCGTCTCTTCTGTACATGCGTCTCTCGTGCGCCTGCATCTCTTCTGCGTCTGCGTCACTCTTGCGCATGCGTCTCTCGTGCGCCTGCATGTCTTCCGCGCTTGCGTCACTCCTGCGCATGCGTCTCTTCTGCGCCTGCGTCACTCTTGCGCATGCGTCACTCTTGCGCATGCGTCTCTTCTGCATATGCGTCACTCGTGCGCCTGCATCTCTTCTACGCCAGCGTCCCTACTTTGGTAGCGTCTCTTCTGCGCCTGCGTAACTCCTGCGCATGCGTCTCTCTTGCGCTTGAGTATCTCCTGCGCCTACGTCTTTCCTGCACCATCCCCTCCTTTCTGTCAGCGTCCCAACTGTGCTGGAGCCTCTCGTGCGCCTGCGTCCTTTTTCCTGCGTCGAATTTTATTCAACTCTTGAACTGCCATAAACTTGACCACTGCGATTTTAAAACTACACATTAATGCACGTACAAATAGAACTCTTAAAATTACATTATAGACGAAAGTTTTCAATGCAAACAATCCTTCTAACTAATGAGAATGAAAATTGCAACCAGTTTGAAACAATAATTTTCAATAACCTCGAAATTTAAAACTCCAAAATATTCTTCTACACTAACCTTCTTGACACGTGACAGTAAAATGTAAGCTTCTGCCTTTCAAATTTCACTTCCTCGAGGGAATTTAATAGCTCGGGAAGCCTCTTCACCTCGCCTATCACTCTCCAGACAGCCATGTCTGTCTCCGGTTCGAGAAGATGACTCATTGTCAATAACCAAACTGATCGTGAGTCTTCAGACCGGTTTCGCGACTCGGTCAATAAGAGACAATAAACAGCCTATTTATCCAGCCTTCCACGTAAGGAGTACCAGTTTGAACTTGCGTAGGAAGTTTTTCTGCTCGCGTCACTTATAGGGCATTCCTGCTTTATAAGATCATCTCGAAATGGAGTTCACTGCAATTTAGTTTACTTTTTTACAAAAACTGTTTTAATTTAATTTTTAATTTTAGTTTACTTTTTAAAAAACGTCTTTTAATTTCAATTTTTCAGGGCCAGTAGTGTGAACCAGACTTTACATGGTAAAGATTTCTTCCAGGGTGCATTACACTCTGGGATTTTTGCAAATTTTTATTTGTTTTAGAAAATAAATTGAAGGGAAATTTTCAGTAAATATATTAAAAGGAAAACATAATTTAAAAAAATTCTCCCTTTTTATCAAATCTTGTTTTTTAATTTTCTGGGTTACCTCGAATTTTAGAGCCGCCCCTGAAACCCTGAAGTAAGAGTAGGCACATCAGTGTACAGGGAATCGGTCACGGAAATCTAAAATTTGTGAACTTTTAAAAATCTGATATTGTCTGGAAAGAAAGTTGATAATGGAAATCTAATAATAGAAATATTAATACTAAAGTATCGTCAAATGAAATGTTGAAGAAAATGATTTCTTCGCTAATTTACAACCTCCGTGACGACTCGTCGAACTTCGGATGTAATTATTCCGTACGACCATTATTTTGAAAGCAGTAAAGAATTACTGAACCTTCTAATTCAATTGAATACAAAATTATTGTTATTTTAATTGTACTCCGTCTGTTAGCAAAATCGTATTTTCTTAAAAGTCCCAATTCTTTTATCATTGTCTATGGAAGACTGAATAATTTTATATTTTATTTAAAATTAATGAAATCTGCATCTTTTGACCTGTTACTGACTCTTCCAGTTCAATTGTGTCAATAATTATTGGTATTTCAATTATACACATTTTCTTTAAAAAATCATATTTCGTTCAAAGTTTTAATTTTTCAATCATTGTGTATGGAAAATTAATTATTTCTATATTTTATTTTAAAATACTTAAATCTGCATCTTTTGACCTATTACTGAACATCCTAGTGCAATTTTGCAGGGAAATATCGGCATTTTAATTATACTTCAGATTTTCAAAAAATCATGCTTTTTTCAAAGTTTAATTTTTTTTTATTATTGTCTAAGGAAGATTGAATATTTTTATATTTTATTTCAAAATACTCAAATCTGCATGTTTTGATCTGTTACTGACACTTCCAGTTGAATTGTGTCAATAATTATTGGTATTTCAATTATACACCGTTTTTATAAAACAATCATATTTCTTCAAAGTTTTAATTCTTCTATCATTGTTTACGGAAAACCAATTAATTTTATATTCTATTTTAAAATACTTAAATCTGTATCTTTTGACATATCACTAAACATTCTAGTGTAATTGTGCAAGAAATTATCTGTATTTTAATTATACTTCGGAGTTTTAAAAAATCATATTTTTTTGAAAGTTCAAATTTTTTTGTTATTGTCTAAGGAAAATTGAATATTTTTATATTTTATTTCAAAATACTTTAATCTGCATGTTTTAACCTATTACTGAACCTTCTAGTGCAATTGTGTACAAAATTATTAGTATTTTAATTGTACTGTGTTTTTTAGGAAAATCGTATTTTCTTTAGAGTTTCATTTTTTTATCATTGTCTAGGGAAGTCTGAATATTTTTTTATTTTATTTAAAAATAATGAAATCTGCATCTTTTGACCTATTACTGAACCTACTGGTGCAATTTTGTCAAGAGTTTTTTGGATTTTAGTTTCTGAATATTTTAAAGAATATTTTACTTCATCAAAACTGAAATGAATTTAATGGTTAAGAATTTCGGATCATGAATAAAGATCGTTAATAATTTATTTACACCCTTTATTTAAAAAGTTGACGAAAAAGGATTCTTCGAGAATCTCTTGATGCGGGAATTAAAAAGGAAGGAATGGGGAATGAGAATGCATTGGCAGGAATTTTGAAAACCGATACGGAAGAGGTGCGGTAATGCAAATCAATTCTCAGAAATTCATGAAAATGGATCGGGAAATGTCTTTTAATTTAAATTTTTCAGGGCCGGTAGTATGAACCAGACTTTACATGGTAAAAATTTGTTCCAGGGTGCAAAGTTTACACCCTGAGAGTTTTACAAATTTTTCTCCAAATTTTTTTACAAATTTTTTTACAAATGTTTTTACACATTGTTTTATAAGTTTGTATTTATTTTAGAAAATAAATAAAAGGGGAATTTTCAGTAAATATATTAAAAGGAAAACATAATTTAAAAAAAAATTCTCCCTTTTTATCAAATCTTGTTTTTTTTTTATGTTCTGGGTTACCTCAAATTTTAGAGCCGGCCCTGAAACCCTGAAGTAAGAGTAGGCACATCGGTGTACAGGGAAGCGGTCACGGAAATCTAAAATTTGTGAACTTTTAAAAATCTGATATTGTCTGGAAGGAAAGTTGATAATCGAAATCTAATAGTGGAAAAATTAATATTCAAGTGTCGTCAAATGAAATGTTGCAGAAAATGACTTCTTCGCTAATTTACAACCTCCGTGACGACTCGTCGACCTTCGGATGTAATTATTCCGTACGACCATTATTTTAAAAGCAGTAAAGATGTTGTAGTAACATTAGGGACATTTCAGCATTAATATAACATTATAATTTTCCTCTTCTGCCAGATGAGACTTTTAAACACTTACTGCGCATTCAGCCTTAATGGATACCCATGCAACTTTAATGATAGCAATCCTCCAGGTCAAGAAAATATTTAAACATCTGACGCAAGAGCTTTCGAATAAGATTATAAGCCATGAGGTGGTATAAATGAGAGGATATCTACGAGTCTTACAATATTTAAAGATTTAAACTCATAAAGATGGATAACTTTAGAATCTTTTGATCTCCCAGTGACTCTACATCTCAATTTGTAATTTAATTTTTCCTTCTCTCGAAACGCGTTTGATTTAATCTTAATATTCTATTTTTAAAAATATAATGTGACGCTTCATGGAGTAGACAAAGACTTAGTCCTTTCTTCTTTCGTGATAGTATACTCTTGAATCCTGACTTAAAGAGCGAGATATAACGATTCCTTTTCACGACTGTGCGATTCTCCTGGTGCCTGGAGAGACCGGAAACTTGAAGCGAGGGAAAAAAGGAAAGAGCAGAGAGCTTCTGGCGGTGTTTGCGGAAACCGTTTTTCTTTTCTTTCCTTTTTTTTTCTTAAAGAGCGTGCTATCTTAGCTACGATTCGTCGGAGAATAACGATTTTTAGATTGTATTCCGGTCGAAACAGGCGAAACAATAACAAAGTACTGTCTGACTCTTACCAACTCGAAGAAAGTGGGACGGAAACACGTGCCCAATTTCATTTGGGTTCTTACATAAAAGACGAGCCTTTTTCTCTTCCTCATTTGAACAAGTTGTCCTAACAATTTCCTCAATCTGTTTGCTTGTTCCTCTTTCTCAAGAGTAGCACTAAAGACCACCAATTTTCTGATCTTAAACAACATTAAGACGAAAAAAGAAATGAATGAACAAAATAGAAGTTCTCAGAAAAGTTACACTTTTAGAACATTTTTAAGTTCAATACTTGATTTTTATTACTCTCATATTTTAAATTTATGAATATAATAAATTAAACGTTTTGGAACTGCATCTTTTAACATATAGTTAATTTCTTCTTTCTTTTTCTTTCCAATTTATTGTTATCAATAGTTTTATATTTTCTTACAAAAGCAGCACTTGTTCAAAAGTTTTAATTTTTTATGATTCTTATTTTCTACCTAAGTAATATTATTAAATTATTATTTTAGGTTCTTTTTATTATTATTTCAAGTGCTTTAAATGTGCACAATTTAACG
Source organism: Ganaspis sp. Gsp50 (assembly GCA_011057455.1). Lineage (NCBI taxonomy): Eukaryota > Metazoa > Arthropoda > Insecta > Hymenoptera > Figitidae > Ganaspis > Ganaspis sp. Gsp50. The sequence continues at coordinate 27,445 of WNHD01000605.1, forward strand.
TGGTACTATAAATAATTTTCTGTGCTTCTATCCAGACTTGTTACTTTTTTAATTTTTTGACATTACTTTAAAAAACTGCATTTATTAAAAACGTCTCATTTTTTATAACTTTTACGCTAGCTTACTTATTCTTATACTAAATTACACGCGCTATAATTCTGCATCTTTTAACTCATTACCGAACCTTCTAATGCATATGTATCAAAAGTAATTGTAATGAGAAAGTTACTTTGTTCTTCTTAAAAGATGGTATTTTCTGAAGTTCAAATTTTTCTGTCATTTCTTATTGAAAAACAAATATTATTTATATTTGCATTTATTTTCATCTTTTGACCTATTATTGAACCTTCTAGTGAAATTGCAAACAAGATTATTGATATTTTAATTTTGCTTCGTTTTTTAAAAAAATCATATTTTTTAAAAAGTTAAATTTTTTCTATCATTGTTTATGGAACATTGAATATTTTTATATTTTGTTGAAATATAATTATATCGGCATCTTTTGACCTATTATTGAACCTTTTAGTGTAATTGTGTCAAGAATTATTGGTATTTGAATTATATTTTGTTTTTTAAAAAAATAATGTTTACTCAAATTTCCAATTTTTCTATAATTATCCATGAAAAAATGAATATTATTATTTGCTATTTTAAAGTAATTAAATCTGCATCTTTTGACCTATTATTGAACCTTCTAGTGAAATTGCATACAAGATTATTGATATTTTAATTTTGCTTCGTTTTCTAAGAAAACCATATTTTTTTAAAAGTTAAAAATTTTCTATCATTGTTTATGGAACATTGAATATTTTCATATTTTGTTGAAATATAATTAAATCTGCATCTTTTGACCTATTATTGAACC
>WNHD01000606.1:0-10451 GCA_011057455.1 Ganaspis sp. Gsp50
TGATTTACAAATAAAAGTAAATCTTTGATTTAAATTCAATTCAAGTAATTTAAAGATTGCCTACATAATTCTAGCGCGCTTTTGCGCGCGTATAATTTGTTAGTACATAATATTATGTAATATTTTTTTAAAAACCATAAAAAAATTAACTTATTAAAGCTTTATTATAGAATGTTGACAAAGAAACAAATTTTTTATTTAATTTAAAATATGTGAATAAGATTCCGTTTGTATCTTTTTAGTGTTAAAGTGTTTTTATAGTGTTTTTTATAGTGTTTTTATAGTGTTTTTGACACATCTTTTACTTCGTATCTTTTTAGTTATAGGCCAAGGCTTGCATTTCTAAAATAAATAAAATTTTTAATTTTTAATTTATGTGGAAAAATAAAGAAAAATTCTTAATTCACGTGGAAAAAATTGAGCAAACGAAAATGATTTAAAAACAAGAGATATTCTGGGAAAAAATGAATTTTTGTGAAAATAAGTTTGATATATTACAATATTCTTTTTTTTCCTCTTTCCAAAATCCCCTTTTGCACCTAAAGTTGTTTGAAAAAACAACTGTGATCTCTGCGAAAAGTATTTGGCAAGTTAATTGGCTCTGTGTGAAGAATAACTACAGTCAACTCTACGAATAGTGCCGCAGATTTGCATAAATTTGCACAAAAGAAATAAAGGACGCTCGAATGAGAACAAAACAAAAACGGCACCATTCGTAGAGTTTTAGTGGCACTATTCATAGAGTTCTAGTGGCACTATTCATAGAGTTGACTGTATTCCTAAATCAGGAGTGAATTGTTCTACAGAGAAAAATTGTTTGAAAATTGATACAGAAAATATTTTATTTTATTTTCAATGCAGTATACAGTTTATATTGATAAAAATCGTAAATTTTTGCTTATAATTGCAAAAACGAATAAAGTATTATAATTTTGTTTATTTTTTAGGAGGGAGATTTGTGGTGACGTCGCAGGGTGATTTGCACATAAGAGCTGCAAGAGAAGAAGATGGAAGAGCTGTGTATTCTTGTCTGACTTGGCACGCGTTAACATCGGAACGTAGAAAAAGTGAACCAGCGACTTTGACAGTGACAGGCAAGTAACGAGAGACGAAAATTCTCAAGTTTTTTTTTATAGATTGTAATTCAGTAACGAAATAAAATAAACATAAATTTCTGTGCATTCAGCAGAGCCCAAGGATCTTTTACCTCCGAGGCTGATGCAGCGTTCTCAGATCGCAATTTCTGCTGAAAGGGATTCGGATGTGCATCTTACTTGCTCAGCACAAGGAAATCCACCTCCACAATTCACCTGGTATCGGGATATAAACGGTAAATTTATTTTCTGTACACAGATTGGAAACTAGCTCTATTTGTATACTTTAGGAGTTCGTAATTTTAAGGTCTTTTTAAACTCCATTCTACTTCGTTGTTGAAAGTTTAATTGAAGCTTCGCTTGTTCAAAAAGTTCAAGGAATATTCTTAAAACATTCCCCTAGAGTGCGACTAATGCAATTTTTATTTTTAATCTAATTAAAAAATTGTCTAATTAAAAAAATGAAGAATTGAAAAATGCGATTTTAAAGATTAATTGAAATACAGTCAACTCTATGAATAGTGCAGCACTAAAACTTCATGAATATTTTTTTTTCTTTTGACTCGAGCGTTCTTTGTTTCTTTCATACAAAGTGAAAATCTGCGGCACTATTCGTAGAGTCGACTGTAAATGAAAAATTTTAAAAACTATGATGAAGATTCCCCTCCTTATTATTGAATTTGTAGCTAAGTAAATTTCGATCCATTGGAAGGATGGATCGAAATTTACTTCTACAAATTTTAAAAACTGTTTTGAAGATGATTTTTAATTTAATTGATACATTGATTGAAGTGAACTGATTTTGCAAAATGATGGAAAATGATTTGTGTTAAAATGTAATATTGTTAATGCTCCATGAGTGCTGTTTGCTTAATTAGAAAATAGAGCTTTTGAAAACATGGAATTACGAAATTTGTACATTATAAATCACAATGCTTGTGGTGGTGAATTATTCAGTATATTTTATTAAATATTAATTAATATGAATGTAAATAGTTTACAGTGCACTCTGTTTTGCAGAGTAACTAATTCATTAAAAGCTCCGTAACAAGAGAAATCTCTGAAATTATTATCGTCTTGCAGGAAGTTCGGTTCGAGTGGAGTCTTACGGTCGGATACAACTTTGGGGAGATTTGATGCAAATTCGACGAGTAGATGCTCAGGACGCTGGAAGGTATATTTGCAATGCGAGTAATCAGTTAGGTGTACAACGAGCCGAAACACACCTGGCAGTTACGTCGAAACTCAACGCCCGCATTCAACCTCGACTCCAGGTAAGCCGATTTCAATTTCCACCTCTCGACAAAACAGTTCCAAAATCCAATTCACAATAAAAATGGCCTTTATAGGAATTTCATGTTTAGTATCAAAAGTAAATTAATTGGCAAACATTTATTTTTCTAAAAATATTCATTAGAATTATCATATTTAATTCATTATCTTGATTATTTTGTCGTGGACAAATGAAAGAAAAAGCATTCATGCTCTAGAACATTGTTTTTTTATTGTGGAAAAGTATAATTTGTTTATAAAATTAAGAATTTATCACTCGGTCGTTTTATATATTATAATGTTGTTTATTCAACAAACATTTTTTATTTAATTGTCAAGAGCTTTGTATTTAAACAACTATTTTGTATTTAATTATTAACAGTTTTGCGTTTGAACAACTATTTTGTATTTAATGATCAATAGTTTTGCATTTAAACAACTATTTGCATTTAATGATCAACAATTTTGTATTTAAGCAACTATTTTGTATTCAATTATCAACATTTTTGTACTTTAACAACAGTTTTGAATTTAATTAACAATTTTGAACTTAATAAACAATTTTGAATTTAATAAACAATTTTGAATTTAATGAACAATTTTCAACTTAATAAACAATTTTGAAATTAATAAACAATTTTGAATTTAATAAACAATTTTGAATTTAATAAACAATTTTAAATTTAATAAACAATTGTGTATTTAATAAGCAACAATGTTGCATTTTACAAACTATTTTGAATGTAATAAACAAATCTCTATTTCAGAAACAGCAATTCTAAAAAACATTTTTTCGGAGAGAACGAATATATTTTTTACAGATGTTTTATTGATTATGTCCCTTTTTGCAAATATTTGTTTTTTGTTAATCAATAGTTGATGAACTCAATAATTAACAACTTTGTACCTTTTTGGAAGAAAAAACATTTTTTAATCATCAACGTGAATAACTCGAAATGCTTTTAAGCATTTCATTTCAAATGGCAGATTAATATAATCCGATAAAAGCTTGTCATTTTTTTTTTAATTTGTTTTTAAAATTGGTACAAATCATTAAAGGATTTATAAATATTTTCCATTTTTTCCATTAGATAAAAAGCTCTCCGATTGACAAATTGAATATCAAACTACATCTGGAAAATGATGCACTATTTTTTTGCTTCCTTTTTTTAAAAGAAGCATTTTGCTGCTTATTTTGTTTCTTTTCTAATTAAAGAAGGCTGTGTTTTTATTTTATTTTATTTTATTAATAATATTAAATTTAAATATCTTCACTTTTTATATTTTCATTTGTTTATTTTCTTTGAAAATAAAAGTTTATTGTTTCTTGTCTAGTCACAGCTTTTCTAATAGAGTTTGTAAACATTTTATTCTTGCATAATATTCACTAAAAGTCTTTATTAAAAATATCTTCATAAAATCTTTTCATTATAAATGTCTTCAGTGAATATATTTTCATTATAAATGTCTTTAGTGAATATATTTTCATTATAAATGTCTTCAGTGAATATATTTTCATTATTAATGTCTTCAGTGAATATCTTTTCATTATTATTGTCTTCAGTGAATATCTTTTCATTATTACTGTCTTCAGTGAATATATTTTCATTATTATTGTCTTCAGTGAATATCTTTTCATTATTATTGTCTTCAGTGGGTATAGGTACAAAAGTTCCAAACTAAAAGGTCCAATCCAAAAATTCCAAAAAGTTAAAAGATCCAAAGGCAGAGAATATTTTTTCATTATGAATATCTTCGCTAAATGAATGTGTCTAAATTTAAATTCACGAAATCAATATCATAGCTGAATATTTTTCACTACAAATATCTTTATTAAGTGTTTTTAACTTTTTTATTAAATTACTCTTTTAGGTGATTAATTCAGGAGAAACTGCAATCATGAACTGTACTGTGGAAGGATACCCGGTGGAAAGTGTTGAATGGTTGCATGATGGAGTTCCAATTTTGACTGCTCATGAGACAAGGATCAGATTACTGACTCCCCTCGTTCTGTTGATTGGTTCCGTAGGCAGAAAGGATAAAGGAATGTACCAATGTTTAGTCAGAAGTGACAAGGAAAACGCGCAAGCCATTGCTGAACTTAAATTAGGAGGTAAAGCTAATAAAAAATTGAAAGTATGTTAAACAAAACAATAAAAACAGATTCTTAAGAAACATTTAATTTAATTTGTTTCTTAAGAAAAAAAGGACAGAAAATTTTTGCACTTTGCAAAATTATTCTATTGTTTGTAAACAAATTTGTTTTTGTTTGCAGACAAATTTATTTTTGTTTGACGAACGATTTGTTTTTGTTTGAAGACCGATTTGTTTTTGTTTGAAAACCGATTTTTTGTTTGTTTGAAGACCGATTTGTTTTTGTTTGAAAACCGATTTTTTGTTTGTTTGCAGACAAGTTTGTTTTTATTTGCAGAAAAATTTGTTTTGTTTGCAGACAAGTTTGTTTTTGTTTGCAGACAATATTTAATACTTTAATAGTTCACTACATTTTGTTATTATTTTATACTCTTTTTGTTTTTAGATACAGTGCCGGAATTGCAATATACATTCATCGAGCAGGCTTTAAGACCTGGACCTCCTGTTTCTCTTCGTTGCTCAGCGACAGGTTCGCCTCCACCCTCTTTTACCTGGTTTTTAGATGGAGAACCTTTAGGCGAAATTATGTCCGGCCACAGGTACCAAATCATTCAAAAACTTTGTATAAATATTCTCCTTTATTTATTCTTTGAAAAAAATTGTTTCACGTTCCGCAGATACGCTATCGGACAATATGTGGACCAATCCGGAGACGTCATAAGTCACCTAAACATCACATCGGCAGTCTCCGAAGACGGAGGACTCTACTCCTGCGTCGCTTCCAATTCCCTCGCTTCCACGACTCACAAAGCTCGACTCAATATTTACGGTATTCTTTCTTTTAATTTATTTTATTTTATGTTTTCAAAACATCTTGTAACAATTGTTCTTCTTTCTTGTAACAATTGTACTAAAATTATTTTCTAACAATTTTCTATTGAAAAGATTTGATCTCTAATCATAAAAGAAAATCGAAGACGAAAGAAGCTAGAACCGAACAGAAGCAGAATGGGGCAAATTGAAAATTTGGTTTTCATTTTTAGGAGCACCGTATATTCGATCAATTGGGCCGATTCGGGCGATTGCTGGGGTTGATACGACGATAGCATGCCCCTATTCTGGATATCCTATAACATCTGTGGAATGGTCGAGAGATGGAGTAGTATTACCTCTTGATATGAGGCACCGAGTGGACAATGGCCACTTGACCATCATTGACGTAGATCCTCACGATGCTGGAGTCTACACTTGCACAGTTCGAGCCAGAATGGGTCAAACTGCCAGCAGGGACATTCAACTTTTCGTTAGCAGTAAGTTCCATCATTTCATTTCAATTTCATAACAATTCAGCTCTGGTAATTAAATTCCATTTTCAGGTCCACCCGTTATGAGTCCAATTTATTTCCCAGCGGATCTTCAAGAAGGAAGCAGGACCCAAGTTTCCTGCAGTGTCACCTCCGGAGATCTTCCGATTCACTTCTCTTGGCTAAAGGATGGAGAACCTCTACCTTCTTCGCTTCGTGTCAGTGCAGCATAAAATATCCTTGACTCTTTTTTTCATTATCTATTTTGTACACTTATTTTATCTATTTTTTTTTATTCTTATTTATTATTATTATTTATTGTTTTTTTATTCTTATTTATTATTAGTATTTATTATTTTATTATTCTTTTATTATGTATTTTGCCATTCAACATTTTACTGTCTGCTTTAATTTCTGATCATGAACTGCGTTCATTTTTGTTCACGAACTGCTTTAATTTCTGATCATGAAGAACTGCGTTCATTTTTGTTCACGAACTGCTTTAATTTTTGTTCATAAATTGCGTTCACTTTTTTTCACGAAACGCTTTAATTTTTGTTCATGAACTGCGTTCATTTTTGTTCGCGAAACGCTTTAATTTCTGATCATGAACTGCGTTCATTTTTGTTCACGAAACGCTTTAATTTTTGTTCATGAATTGCGTTCACTTTTTTTCACAAAACGCTTTAATTTTTGTTCATGAACTGCGTTCATTTTTGTTCATGAATTGCGTTCACTTTTTTTCACGAAACGCTTTAATTTTTGTTCATGAATTGCGTTCATTCTTGTTCACGAAACGCTTTAATTTTTGTTCACGAAACGCTTTAATTTTTGTTCATCAACTGCGTTAATTTTTGTTCTCGAATCGCTTTAATTTTTCTTCATAAACTGCGTTCAATTTTGCATATTTTATCCATTCATTTGCGACTACAGTTGGAAAGAAAACGAATAATTTTCTTTTTTTGCAGATTGAGGAGCGAGAGGAGGACTTTTTTCACTTTTTGATATTTAAGAACATCTCGTCTAGACATAGCGGCAATTACACGTGTATTGCGTTAAATAGTGCGGCGAAGGTAAACCAAACAGCGGAATTACTGGTTCGAGTTCCTCCCCAGTGGGTATTTGAGCCTCAGAATGTTTCAACACTTTTGGGAAGTCCTCTCATTGTTCACTGTAAGGCTGATGGCTTCCCTCCACCCTCAATTACTTGGCTTCGAAGTCGAGGAAGAACTGCCAACAACTATCAACCTTTGATAGCTGGTCTTGATGGAAGATTGACGATTCTACCAAACGACACTTTGTGGACTGCTTCAGCTGAACCTCAAGATGAGGGTCACTACCTCTGCAGAGCCAACAACAGCATCGGATCAGGACTTAGCAAAGTCATCTACGTTTCCGTAAACGGTAATAGTCATAAATGTTCAAATCGCCTTCTCGTCCTACCATTTTTTATTACTTTGATTAATTAATTTATTCATTTATTTATTCATTTGTCGAACCATTTGTTCAATCATTTGTTCATTCGTTTGTTCAATCATTTATTCAATCATTTATTCAATCATTTGTTCATTCGTTTGTTCAATCATTTGTTGAATCATTTATTCATTCGTTTATTCAATCATTTATTCAATCATTTGTTCATTCGTTTGTTCAATTACCTGTTCACTCATTTATTCGTTTTTAGTATCACTTATTCGTTTCCTTATTAATTCAATTTTATTCATTCGACCCGATATTAAAAATCTATTCACATTTTTCGAACCGTAAAGCACCAAAGTTAATATTGATTGCTCTGCTCGTTATGACACTGGATTTTACAATAATTAGGATAAAGTAGTAAATTGTACTAATTTGCCTTTCTTGACTCTACTAACAAGAATTAATGAATTATCGTAGAACCAGCGAGATTCGAATTTCAGAGCAAGAACGTGACCATTCGTAGGGGAGAATCTATTACTCTTGATTGTACGGTGATTGGTGATGATCCGATCGAAATTCAATGGCTTCATAACAACAATAGAATGAATACAAATGGCCACAGACTGAGCATCAGTCAAGTGAAGACAGACAATGGTCTGAGATCGCAGCTTTCAATCAGAAGTAGTGATCGTCAGGATTCTGGAGTTTACAGATGCACTGCAGACAACGCTTTTGGCAGAAGCGAACATCTCATATATCTCGCCGTCCAAGGTCAGCAAATTTCAAAATTCTAGTGTCAATCTCATCTCTACTTTGCAAAAAGAACATCATGTCAGTTTCAAGCTCATTCAAATCTGATTTTTCAAATGGAACCGTATTTTTGAATCATATTTTTTAAAATTGAACCATATTTTTTTAAAACTGAACCATATTTTTTATAATTGAACCATATTTTTTTAAATTGAACCATATTTTTTAAAATTGAAAAATATTTTTTTAAATGGAACCACAATTTTCGAAATTGAATTCTAATTTACTAAACGAACGACAATTCGACAAGCTGAATCGAAATTTACTAAATTGAAGTTCGAATTTTCGAATTGAACTATAATTTGCACATTACTTTGAAGCTAAATTTTGTTTTGAATCAACAGAAAAGCCGGATCCACCAACGAATTTGGAGGTAATAGAAATCGGGTCAAGATCGATTCGACTTTCGTGGAAAAAGGCCTTTGATGGGAATACTCCTATTCATAAATACGTTATTCAATATCGTCCTCTTGGTCATGGAATCACTGATGATTGGGACCCTGCAAAAGCTCATAATGTCTCTTTCACTCCAGGATTATCAAACTTTGAAGCTGCGATGAATCCCACACAAAATGGTAATGACTTCTAAAGATTTTGTTTAATTGTTTCACTTTTTTGTTATTTTTGTTTCAGACTTTTAGTTATTTTTGTTTTGACACTGTTTCTTTAAGATATACTATAGAGAAATTGTGAAAATTAATTAATTAGTTTTAACGATCAAACTATTGATCAAACAATTTATCAAATGATTTCTTTGTTTTAAAACTCATTTGTATTTTTGCAATTTTCAAAGGTCTTTTTCACTATGAAGTGTCGAATGAAGATCAAGAAGTGGTTTTGGTGAATGGACTCCATCCTGCAATTACTTACACATTTCGAATTTTTGCGATAAATAATATTGACGCCAGTTCTCCGACTGATCCAGTTGTTGCTAAAACTCAAGAAGAAGGTACAAAAATCAAGAAATAGTATTACTATTGATTTGAATTATCGATTTTATTGTTGTATTTTTTATTGTTCTGTATTTTTGTTATTGTTCTGTATTTTTGTTGCTGTTCTGTATTTTTGTTGCTGTTCTGTATTTTTATTATTGTTCTGTATCTTTGTTATTGTTTTGTTTTTTTGTTATTGCTCTATATATTTTTAAAAAATGTTTCCATCTTTGTTTTAGCTCCTACGGAACCTCCACAAAACATAAAAGTCAAATCAGCTGGACCTGGAGAACTAATCGTCAGCTGGCAGGTGAGATCTTCCGTGAATTCGACAATTTCTAGATCTTTTTTCAAGCAAATTCAATCACAACTGGATCACCGGAATCAATTTATAAAAAAGAAATGGGAAAATAGAATAAATGGAATTAGAATTAAATAAAATAATGAAATAATTATTGGTAAAATTGTTTGAAATATTAATAAACTTTTGGTAAAATTGGGTAAATTAAAAGACTGATAAATTATTGATAAAATTTTTTGAAAGTTTGATAAATTATTGATTAAAATATTCATAAAATTATTAATAAAATTATTGATAAAATTGTTTGATAAAACTATAAAGTAATTGTATTTTAAAGGCGCCACCGAAGGAGTCTTGTAACGGGGATTTGTTGGGTTACATAATAACGTGGTCCGAACATTCTTCTTCAACATCAGGAGTGAATCAGAGCAAAAGTTTGACTGTTAATGGCTGGGCGACAACGAAAGTTCAGCTGACTGGTTTAAGGAATTACACAAAGTACGATATCTCCATTAGAGCTTTTAATAGCATAGCAAGTGGACCTGCAAGTGTTCCTGTCGTTGGAACGACTCAAGAAGGAGGTAAGAAGTTGTTTAGAAAATGATAATTTAAAAGTTTGCAAGGCGTTTATTTGGAAAATGGCTTGCAGTTCCGGGCGCACCTCCAACTCAAGTAACTTGTAACCCGCTTTCCTCACAAAGCATTAAGGTTTCTTGGCATCCTCCTCCCTCTCATCAACACGGAGGAGTAATCCAAGGATATAAAGTTTATTATAGACCGGTGCCTACTGAAAACAGTAAGTTATCTAAATTGTAGTATTTTACTTATTGTACTTACTATTGTACTCATTATTAAATTTATTATTATACTTACTTATTTACCTTTCTTCTTTATTACTTTGGCTGAAACGTATTTGGATTTAATTGTGCTTTTTTCAGTGGAAATATCGACAGTTGGTGAAGTTAAAAAAACCGCTAGCGATGAAACGTACCTGCACGCTTTGTACAAATATACAAATTATTCGATTAGAGTTTTAGCCTATACAAGTGCCGGAGACGGAGTTCTTAGTTCTTCGATTTATTGTGCAACTGATGAAGATGGTATGATTTTTTATTTTATTAAAATTCATTTGTTTTAATGAAATTTTATTCCTAAATGTTATAATGTATTAATGCATAATACAATTTATTAATGTATAATACAATTTATTAATGTATAATACAAT
>WNHD01000606.1:10503-43956 GCA_011057455.1 Ganaspis sp. Gsp50
AATAATATCAATAATATCAATAATATCAATGATCAATAATTATATAATAATGAATCGATCATTTCATCACCAAATGAACAGAGATAAACGTAATTGAAATTGTCTTTTTTGTCCGATAATGGCAACAATCGTGAAATTTATCAGTTCCAGGACCACCTGCGGGGATTAAGGCTCTAGCTCTTACAGCGGAGAGTATTTTAGTTTCGTGGTTGCCACCCTTGCAACCAAATGGCAAAGTTTCGAAATACACGGTTTATAGTAGAGAGGCTGGTTCCCCAAGACAAAACAGTCACGTTATGCATGAATCGCCTTTGTCTTCCACTGATACGCTTACAATGGAATTACGAGGTTTAAACGAACGGTGAGTATTGATTTTCGTTTTAAAAAAGTTCCTCAAATCCTTCAATCTAGACTCAATTTTAAACTCAGTAGTTTTCTGGTAACGAATAATTTCCATTGTAACGAATGAATTATTATTATAACGGAAAGATGGTTAATTAGTAGATTATTATGACTATTATGATTATGACTATTATGATTATGATCATTATGACTATTATGATTATGACTATTATGATTATGATTATTATGATTATGATCATTATGATCATTATGATTATTATGATTATTACGATTATTACGATTATTACGATTATTACGATTATTATGATTATTATGATTATTATGGTTATTATGCATGATAATCATAATAATCGTAATAATCTTAATAGTAGATTAATAGATTATTAATAGATTATTATGATTATTGAGATTATTAGCACTATTTAATAGAATTAAACGTTCAGGCTTTATATCGAAATAAAACAAGAAATTGAAAAGTTAATGAATAAATTCTAGAATTATGTCTAATAATGTTACAGGCAACTTTATGAATTTTGTGTTTCGGCGACAACAACTCTTGGAGAAGGTGAACCAACAACTATTGTGACACAAACTACAAACACCAAAGGTTCGTTAAAATTATGAATAAATATTTGTTTATTAAATAAATAATAATAGATTGAGTAATAAGTAGAATGATAAATAGAATTGCACTTAAGAAAATGAATTGTCCAGCTTGAGAAATAATTGTTAAATTCATTGTGCAATTGTTTTAGCCCCAGCCAGAGTAGCCTCCTTTTCTCAAATTTTGAGAAGACCTGTGAAATCTTCGGTCGTTTTGTCCTGTTTGGTTGTTGGGAATCCAACGCCTCGGCCAGAATGGACTTTTAAGAATAATCAAGTTTCTTCCGGAAGGCACTACGAAATAACATCCGATGGACACCTAAACATTCATGGTACGTTTTTTATAATTAAATATTAAATAATAATAATCAGAAATTAGTAATCAAGAAATGTAGTAATCAATAAATGCATTAATAAACAAATGTAATAATCAATAAATGTAGTAATCAATAAAGATAGTAATCAATAAAGGTAGTAATCAATAAAGGTAGTAATCAATAAAGGTAGTAATCAATAAAGGTAGTAATCAATAAAGGTAGTAATCAAATCAATAAATGTAGTAATAAATAAATAGTAATCAATGAATGCAAATAAATTAAAGTATCTCACTTTTTCAGGCCTGGACCATTCAGTGGCTGGAAATTATACATGCACCGTGGGCAATTTATTTGGAGACGATTCTATAACTTACACCCTAATTGTTGTGATGCCACCGAGAGCCGCGATTCTTGAACTTCAATACACAACAGCCGATAGCATCAAATTTTGTTGGAATCATCCTGATAACGGAGGCGCTACTATTCAAGGTTGTTTTTTTGAAAATTCGACAATACATAATTATAACCAAAGACAAAAGAATTACGATTATATTATGATAATATTTTGTTACAATCAAGATTAAATCATTAACTTTATCGTGCTAATTAATGTTGCAGGATATGTTCTAAGCTACAAAAGAGACCAAGGTGGATGGGAAGAACTGACCCTATCTCCAGAGCACACGGAGATTACTTTGAGCGGCTTAAAGTGCGGATCATCTTATCATGCTCATTTAACTGCCTACAATCGAGTCGGAACTGGAGATCCTAGCCCTTTGATCAGTGCTACAACGAAAGGAACAGGTACAAAATTAAAATTGATAAAGACTATAAACATTTTATTATTATACGCCTTTTGAGTTATACGTATTTTATATATGTATATTATACATTACATTATTATACGTGCCTTTGATTATCTTTCTAGCGCCTCTTTTGCCGAGGGAACGAGACATCGTTCAGGCGAATTCAACATCAGTTCGACTGAATTTATCAGCATGGCCAAACGGAGAGTGTTTGATTCACCATTATACTGTTGAATATCGGAGACGAATAGGAACAGAGCCCTGGATTTTAGTGGCAAGCAGAGCAACCGAAAACCTGTTGATTAGAGATTTGAAACCAGCGTCTTGGTACAGCTTACGTCTCACTGCGCACAACGATGCGGGCTCCACTCAAACTCAGATGGAATTCGCTACAACCACTCTTAGTGGAATCAGCATCGGTCCTCCTAATGATCTAATCATGGACGATGATACAGTCAAGGGCATTCCTAGCTACAAACTCCTCTACATTGTCGTTCCTCTCATTTGCGCAATCGTCCTCATCATCTCTGCCATTGTTCTCGGCTACGTCATGCTCAAACGCGGAAGGTCATTCCTTTCTATTCCATTCAATTCATTCCTTTTTTTCATTTTTAACTCTTACTACTTTCATTTTATTTCATTTTATTACTTTCATTTTTAACCAATTTAAAATATCGATTTAATTTTCATCTATTTTTCAATTTTGATTTTTTTATCTATTCATTTAATTTTATTCGTTTAAAATTTATTTATCAATTTATTTGGTTTTCATTTTATTCGTTTAAAATTTATTTATCAATTTATTTGGTTTTCATTTTATTCATTTAAAAGTTATTTATCAATTTATTTGTTTATCATTTCATTCATTTAAAATTTATTTATCAATTTTTCTCAGTGTCAAAGAGAAAGATTTCAGATGAACGAAAGGATTACATTTTTGATCCTTGATCCGAAGGTTTAAATATTGGATCTTTGGTCCGAAGGTCTAAGTGTTGGATCTTTGATCCGAATGTTTAAACGTAAAATCTTTGATCCGAAGGTTTAAGTATTGGATCCTTGATCCGAATGTTTAAATGTAAAATCTTTGGTCTGAACGTTCAAATCTCTTTGACACTGAAAGGATAAAATATTTTGCGAATTTGGAATCTGGTACGAAAAAGAAATCTTATTTCAGATCTAGCTACCTGGGAGATATGTTACAAGGGCAACAGCAGCCTACAGGATTAGGATTGAATCAAAGTCATCAGTCGCATCATCATTTATCAAATTGCATGTCTACTGTTCAGCTCAAGTCCACTGCCGAAAGAGACAACAGAAGAAATCACCAGGTGTATACAAGTTCGCCAGTCAAGCAAGATAATCATAAATCAAACGATCATGGTTCGGGTAATTATTATTCTTTAATCTTCTTTCTTTATTTTAATTTTTTAACAACCTTGGTGTCAAATGCTGTACAATTTTACGATATTTTCAACACCTTCGTATCGAAGAGGTTTCAAAAAGTTTGTTTCAAAAAATTTGTTTCAAAATGAAATTAAAAATTTGTTTCTTTTTTCATAAACGAAAAAAAAGTCACGAATTTCAGCGTCATTATGGCAATTTTCGAGAAATGTATTCAACTTCTCGTATCATTTCAGAAATGTACGAGATCAGTCCCTACGCAACTTTCAGCGTTCCCGGAAGGGACAATCGGTCAGTAACAACGGCAACTTTGGATTATACGATGCAGTTCAAGACCTTTGGTCACCTGGAGAATGAGGACATTAATGCGATTGATTACGAGAGATCGAGCGTGGATTTTGAAAGGTATTTTTTCTTGCGATAAAGTTTTCTTCGGTGTAGTTTGTTTGAGCACTCGTCAACGATATCTTCCCCGACCTGTTCCGCACTGACTATCATTTCCCTCGTCATCCCTGGTCTTTTCTCTTCCTCGTTCTCTTTTTCTCTTACGTGCAGGTCGAAAACGCCAAGGTGGCACAAGCAAAGGTACTTTCCTAGCATCGCCGAGGCGGAAAGCAAACTTCGCTCTAGTCGTCAAGGATCTGGAAGTGACACCTCCGGAAGTCCCTGTGGCGAATGCGCTGGTCCTAGTTACCGAGTTCCCGTCAAGCCTTGCAGAGGTGTGCTTTTCATTTAAATCGCTCTAAACTTTTGTAAACTATCCTTACTTTTTTAATAGTTTTATTCGTTTCATCTTAATTCATTCAATTTCATTTTTAATTTATTCATTCTATTTTTAATTATTAATTTTATTTTTAATTTATTCATTTTATTTTTAATTAATTTCATTTCACTTTGTTTTCATTTACTTTTGATAATTATTCTTTCTTTAAAGAAACTTCTCTTTGCTAAGGAACTTTTTTCTAGAGGGATGAAGATCGGTTATGATTTCTCTTATTTTCTTTTATTCTTTGAATTTTTGTTTTGGTTGAAGCGATTGTAATCGAATGTTTCGGAATGTTAAAAATAGCTTTGTTTTTAGACATTTTTTCTCGTGGAGTTGAGTCAAGTACAGAATCTAACAACGAAGGTTCTCCGTCGCTAGCGAGAAGACGCAATAGACAGATGACCAGGTCCACTCGCAGGTAGCCAAGGTTTGTTTGATTCCACTTAGCACTCACAATCCCATTTTTAATATCATCGAAAAGTGGCGATAGTCAATTTTGCAACATATTTTTATAAACGAAAAACGAAGGAAATTGATTTTTTTTTTATTTTTTTTTTATTTATTTTTATTATAGCTATAATAGTATGAAATTCAATCCAAGGAAGGTTGATAAAAGTTGATAGAAGTTAAAAAACTATAAATGACAAATGATAAAATCTTGATTGACAAATTTTTATAAAATGTTTGAAAAAGTAAATAAAAAGACATACACGATAAGAAATTCACATTTTTAAAAAGTCTATGTGAAATAAAATACGATTCATTGTGTGATACAAATTTTAATGATTCTAAGAAGGTGAAGATACGCTTTTAGAATTTTCGTTTGTTAAAAAAACGTTGCGATCTTGATTATCATGAAAAGTGTTTAAATTCAATTCTTTGTCTAAAACTATCCAATTTTTCTTAGATTCTTTTGAACATGAGTTGCTTACTCAATTTTGTTTTCGCAAAAATATTCGCATTTAAAAATGTCCTCTCAATTTGAGAACAGTATTTTTTAATTTTTTCATTGAGACTGAATCGAATTTAAACACATGTTGGTTTCAATTTATGTTGAACCAAAACTTAGTTTAAAATCACAATTTTTATTTACTTCTGAAAAGTTAGAATTAAAAGAAAGAACAAGTTCATCAGAAATTATAAAAAAATTGCAATTTTTGTGAATCAAGAGAATTGTTTGCAAATTAAAAAGATTGATTACATACTAGATGAAACATTTACAAATTAAAAGAAATTATTACAAGAAAGAAATTATTACAAGAAAGAAACAATTACAAGAAAGAAATTATTACAAGAAAGAAATTATTACAAGAAAGAAATTATTACAAAAAAAAAAATTATTGCAAAAAAGAAATTATTACAAATATTAAAATAATGATTAAAAAATGTTGAAAAAATGAAATGATTAAAAATAGAAAGAATTGATTATGAATTAAAAGAGTATGATTACAAGATACTCAATTTTTTAAAATTCAGTTCGGACGATGATAATAATTTAAAGTAGGGTTGATTTCTTTTAGTTCGGTAGAGGACATGACGCTGTTACCACCCACTGGATTCAGCGACAGTCGAGAATTAAGCGAGGCAGAATGCGATCGAGATCGTGGACGAGGACGAGATTGGCAAAATTTATCTATTGCTACCCGACACGGTGGCAGCCTCGGAAGACTTCCTATCGAAGCTGTTGAAACGATGCTTGCAAGGTAAAAGTTTAGGTAAAAAGTTAGTTTAAATAAAATTAAATTAATACCTAATAATAATTATATATATATAATAATAAAAAATTACATACATTAACATAAACTAAAATTGTAAAAAGAATCCAAATAATAAAAAGAATCCAAATCATAAAAAGAATCCAAATCATAAAAAGAATCCAAATAATAAAAAGAATCCAAATAATAAAAAGTATCAGAATTATAAAACAATGCTTCCCTATGAGAAAGCAAAAAGAATCAAAACAAATCAAAACAAATAGAAAAATTGATTAAAAAGAAGTATGAAAATTTGTACCTTTTCCCTCTGAAAATGTTATGAAATAATTTTAAAGAACATTTCATAAGAGAATTAATTTCAGGTATCAACAGAGAAAGGAACAAGAACGGCAAGAGTTCACCATACACGTATGATCAGGACACAGATTGTCTGTGATGAATCTTCGAGGACTAATTTAAAAATCGAGCTTAGGAGAAATAACTTAATTAGTGAGTTTTATCATAAATACACATCAAAGTGACGTTACAGAAAGTACTTTTTTATTGGCAAACTTCTTTTCTCAAAGCAATTATTACTAACAATTAAAAACTACAAATTATAAAACACTGAAAATAGAGAGTCTAATAGAAGAAGGTTTATTCTGAAACCGAGTCTGTCACCATTTTTTGAAAGTAAATTGTTTATTAAATCGATTGATAAAATTATCATTAACGACGTTGCAAAAAGTCATTCATGTTCATCATCGTTTCATTGCATTTTCATTGCATGAAAGTTTAATTATATTAAAACAAAACGTTTGAAAGGACATTGTTTAAAAAAAAGATTTTTAAAGAAATGAAATAAATGAAAGTTCAAAAAAATCGTTAAAAAGAAAACTATAGTTAAGTGTTTTAATCAGTTTAAATATTGTTTCAAAGAGTTTTAAAAAGGCTAAGAACAATCCTTTTCAATTCGTATATTAAATCTATTTAATAATATTTGTTTCTTCTATTAGACTCTCAAAGACCATAAAAAGATTTTTATAAAAAAATATATAATATGACTGTCCACGATTGACAAACGAGTTTTGAAAACTGCCAAAGAAACTCGCTTTCCTTAAAATGTATACTAACCCGTCGTTATCTCAATTGTAAATATCAGTGTTATGTGCGTTGCACAAACTTCGTATTGGCAAAAAAAATCGGTACCAGGTAATTTTGGTAACGATTTTCGTCAACGGTTAAACCGTTTGTAGATAAGAGTGTTTTAGGTCGAGGGGAATGTGGAATTCCATGAAAAGACTACAAGATTAGTTATATTAAATAATGTTAAACTATATTTCAATCATCTGAGACATTTTTACAATTGAATAACAATTAATTTGTACTTTTAGTGAATTAATTAAGAATTCCTGACTCGATAAACGTTTTGTATATCTACAGTTAAAAGACTAATATTGTTGAATATTTCCGTTGAACTGAATGAAACTTTTGTCGAGTCAAGTATGCGAAATGAACTTTTATAGCTTCTTTTTTATCTACTTTTCATATTTACAATTTTGTAAATACATTTTTGTACTCTGCTAACAGACACTCAAGTCTGGATAGTTAAACAACAATTTTTAAGAACGATAACCTTTTTTGTTGTAAGGCACAAACTTAACATTTACGATCTTTTTTAAATTGCGAGAATTATTATTTTCAAGGAAACTTAAGGTAAAGGTTTTCATTTAAATGAACCTTGAATTTGAAGAGTTTAAAGTTAGTTAAAAAATAGTTTAAATGAGGAATGATTTTTGATAAAGAAATTTACTTGGAAAAGTTGTTTTTATGAATATTTAAAGGTCAAATCAATTACATTGAATTTAATTTAATTTTGATAAAATACTTGTGTTTTTTCTGAAGTGGCTTTTCCTTTTTTTAACTCTTCTAATTAAAAGGTGTTTAATTTCAACTGAGAAAAGTGACACATCTACTGCCAATTTCCTCTGGTCATAACGCTGCCAAAATCTTGATTACCAAAGAGTAAAAATCTCAAGTAAAAAATCAACAAGCGACCTCTTTTAATCGTTAGCTACATAAATAATCTAATATCATTTTGATAACCAAAGATTGAAAAAGCTCACAAAGTTCTAATCATTTCTTACATCTTTACACAAAACTGTATCTCGTCGAAATTCGACAATCCTTTTTTTACTTAATTCAAAACTTTGATATAACAATAAATTATAAGAGGAAACAACGTCGTTGTACAAATACGAAATGAACTTTTTGAAAGTGTATAAGACTTTTCTATTGAATTCTGAATAGGAATTCATATTTAGTAAAATAATTACTTAATTATTTCAATTACTTAATTGTACATTATTGTACAAATTTTATTGTACATTATTATTGAACTGATTTAAAAAACAATTTTAAACAATTTTCTTGAAATTAATTGCTTTTTAAAACGGTTTTAAAACAATATTCTTAAAATCAATTGCTTTTCAAAACACTTTTAAAACAGTGTTCTTAAAATTGCATTTTAATATCATGAAAACATAATTGCATTTTAATTTATTTTTTAATTTATATTTTAAAGCAATTCATTATTTTATAAATTGAGTTTTAAAGCAATTAATTACTTACCAAATTGGGTTTTAAAGGAATTCAATCAACTTAACAAAATTATATTTTTCTTTAATCTCTTCTGCCAAAAATACTTGATTTAATTTAATATTTTGAGAATATTGTCAATGTTCTTCCGAGGAAACACATTGATGGATAATAAATAATTATCATGTGTTTATAAGACTGAAGTTTTAGTATTCTCCTCAACCAATCCAGTCTTTACATTTTACTCAATTTTTAAAATTTTTATTGAGTTTTATCTATTTTTAACACTTAATTTAATTATACCTAAGTTTTAATTTCTAATTTTCTATGTTTTAGTTTCTAATTTTCTATGTTTTAATTTCTAATTTTTTATATTTTAATTTCACTATTTTGATTTTATTATTTCCTTTTTTTTAGATCATGGAATGTATACGATTTCAGCGTCTGAATCATCCTCAGAAATAATTACTTTGTAATCTTTATAATGCCACAAATCCTCTTCACGAAGAATTGTCCAAAGGTCCAAAGCTTTTCTGAAAATGTACGGGAGAGGTTCAAATCCAGCTTCGTTAGCGAGAGAATCAAATAGATCGTATTGAGACAAATATAATCGGTGAGCGTGTCTTTTCTTTACTCCTTTTAATTCCGCATCTTCTAACATTATTTCCTTGGAAGGCAATTTAAACTGGTTTCTCAACATGTATACAAAAAATAATGCCTAAAAATAATCAATAATTAATCAAATCATACCTTAAAAACAATGATAATGATTAAAATAGTGATAATGAAACAAATAATGGTAGTGCAAAAAATAATGGTTTATTTACTGATCGTTAAAAAATGATCGTTAAAAAAAATAAGATTGTTATAAAAGTATTATAACGATTAAAAGTTATTTGTTTATTTTTAAACGAGAAAATTGATCTACCTTAACGTGAAACATCGGAAAAGTGATAACATAACTATTGATTCCCAAAAAACACATTGTAGGCTGATTAACATTTATGGTGTGTTTGTAAATCGGATAAACAAAATTATCATCGACAGTTATTCCACAGGATTTATCCAAAAATGGAAATTGCAATCTATATCCTGTACAGTACATAAAAACATCAGCAAAAATGGAGCTTCCGTCAACAAAAAAAATTGAATTTCCATCCACTTTTTCAATATCTGGAACTTGAACAATATTAGGCGGAAGTTTACTCGTTATTCTGCAAAATTTAATTTTAATAATTTAATTACATAAAACGAATAAATTTTTTTCTTTTTTGTTTTGTCAATCTTTGTCAAAACAACACATTTTCTTTCAATGAGTTCACTTTTATTGCAATTTCAATTATACTAGCAAAATATTAATTTATTTGCGTTAAATTTATAAAAAACACATATTTAAAAAAAATGTTACGTAATTTTAATTGCATTCACTCTTTTCTCGCTTGAATTTTTTAAAATGACTTAAATTAATAATAATTTGCTTTAAAAAATTATATTAAATCTTACAAAATATATGAATCACCTAAAAATTACAACTTGTTGTAAATTTGTATAATTTATTTTCATTCATTTGTATATTTTTTTTATACATAATGACAATTTTTACCTTTCACTCCGGTTACTCATGTAAATTACTTTTACAAAAGGAGCCAATTCGCATCCAATATCAGTGGCGGAAAATGCTGATCCGAAAATTAGTACCTTTTTTCCAGAAAACTCCTCTGGTTTTCTATACGTGTGACTATGTAAAACTCTTCCTGGAAAAGTTTCAATCCCTGTCACGATAGGTGTGTTTGTTTGAGAATAATTTCTGCGAAAATAGAAAAAATAAATTAACAAATTATTACACTATTTCGGAAAAAATTCCCAATAGTTTGGGATTTTTTTTAAATTGGGAATTTTTCGGTTTATTTTATTTTTTCTATTTTTTGTCTAATCAATGGTGACTCCTTTAGGAGCATTTTCTTAAATTAATTTTTTAAAAATAATTTAATAATTTTTCCTTTCTCATAGGGAAGCATTTTTTTCTTAATGTTTTTGAATAATGTTTAACATACCCGTTACAAACCATAATCGCATCAAATTCTTTATATAAAATTTGATTAGTCTTCAGATCTTTTATTTTCACTTGCCAAGTAACAATACTTTTATCACCAGATTGGGTTATTTCTGGTCGAACAGTTTCTACTTTCGTATAAAACTGGAAATTCAATTTTTATTTATTTTCAAAAACCACCTATTTGTTTTATTTTTAATATATTTCTCTTTTTATTTAAGTATTTAATGTAGCTGTTTTTAGTTTTAAATTATAATTAGGTAGAATAAATAAGTAAAATAAATAATTAAGTAAAATTATTATTCAATTTTTACTTTTTATTTATTTACCTTAATGAATGGAAGAACTTGAAAATGATTTGCATAATCACGTAAATATGAAAGAAGCACTTCTCGATGAACACCGCTTCTTTTATCCGCTTTCATTTGTCGAAAATCTGGAAAATTCATGAGCTCGCAGGGTGCATTGGATCTATAATTAAAATTATTATTAGAATAAACTGAACTTGTTATTAAAAATTGTAGGTAAAAAAATTTGTATAAAAAATTTAAAGTGCAATTTCAATACAAATTTGTAATCAAAATTTGTATTAAAATTCCACTTTAAATTGCACTTTAAATTTTCAATTTAATTAATTGAATGTAAATGTAAATAATATTATAATAATTGAAAAATTATTGCATATTGTATGAAAGCAAAATAAAATAACACAAACTAAAATAATGCAAAATTAAAAATATTTAATTCAAAATAATAATATGGTGGAAAATTCAAATGATATAACACAAAATAAAATAATGTTTATTAAAATCATGTAACACGAAATAAAATATTGCAAAATTTAAAAAGATGTAATGTAAAATGAAAATATTAAAGATTATTGTTAGCAATATTGAAAAATAATTAAAAAATAAATTAAATATATTAAAAATAAATTAAATATATTAAAAATAAATTAAATATATTAAAAATAAATTAATAGTTTAACGAGAAGGAGTGATTAAACAGAGTTAAAAGAAGACTGTTTCACGTTGTTATTAAAAAAGAGCTATTGTTTTAAAGAAAAGGAATAAAAAGCTAGAAACGTTAATTAAATTTTTAATAAAGTAAAATAATAAAATACCTGAGATCTCTGTACATGCTTGTGTGAATCGGTAAACCATTTTCATCAAATCCAGTTCTTTCTGTATAAATCCAAGTCCCTCCAATGTCTCCAATTTGTTCAAATGCTTCAGGTTCAAAAAATTCCAAATCTGCTGTTAAATGTCTCAGTGCACATAATCCAGCAGCTCCTCCCCCAATAACACAAACCCTGACCTTTTTTGTTGAATTCATGTTCACCGAATTCATTATTCGTACGTAAAGAAAATATAAACATTTAATAACAATAAATTCGAGTTGAATGTGTTTTAAAATTTATTTAAAAAAACAATAACGTTTTTAATTTACGCTGTCAGTGTTTTACTTTAGAGACAAAAAAAAACCCGTAGGACAGGTTTATTCACTCTGTAAACTGATTGTAAGTACATCATGTTTAATAAAAACGTTATATAAGAAGATTGAAATATTCTCTTATGACGCTATCTATAGTAGCAATAAACTTTAAGTTTTGATAGCGAATTAATCTTTGATCTTATTCAGGTCAAATATTCTACATCAATAACTAATAGTTTTATTAAACTGTTTTTCTCTGGAATAATTTGAATTTGAATTTCAGGTCGAATCTATTAAAATATAATTAAAAATAATAACACTCACAAAATGTATTCACATAATAATAAAGCAACGTAATTGAAAATTTAAACAATTTTTTCCATCGAGTATTATAATAATTGTTATTATTTGCATTATTATTTTCATTATTATTATTAACGTGGTCATTTTTAATAATAATATTTACTATTTATATCCTGTTCATTATAACTTTTTAATGCAAAATATTATTTTTATTACTATTGTTATAATAATTCATGTTATTATTTGAACGTATTTGAATTGTTAGTATTATTACTATCGTTATTATTACTACAACACTTTTCAGTCTTGGTGCTTCTTTCTATTCAGAAGCTATTAGAATAAAGTATTTCTCCACAAAACCATTTTTTTAGCTTCACAAACGCGTTTTGAGTGATTTTTAATAACAATTATACTGTTTAGCTCTATATCTAAACTTTAAAATCTGCAAACACCTTGTCATTTGCTGGTTTTAAAGTTTGGATTTAGAGCTAAAAAGTGTAATTCTCACTAGAAATCACTCAAAATGCATTTCTGGAGCTAAAAAAAGGGTTTCCTGTTGAAGAAATTGATTCTAATACATTTTCTTTTGAAAAAAGGACGAAAATGAAAAGTGTTGAAGACAGCCGGGCTGCCTTCAGAATAAATTTCATTTTTGTTTTCTCCACAAAACAAGAAAAATATTTTTTTTTTAATTTTTAATTTAACAGAAAATAGAAATATTGTTACTTATGAACTATTTTTGACATATAAAATTCAATTTATATTATTATAAATTATTATAAATTTTCCACTTGTTATTATTATTATTGTTATTATTATTATTATTATTATTATTATTATTATTATTTATTATTATTATTTTTACTATTATTATAATTTCTTTAATAATAATTATCATTATTATTATTGAGTTTTCTTTTAATCACAATTATGCAATTCTTATAAAGTGTAACAAAAATTCCATTTTAAAAATTATTTTTTTAAACCAAAGAGTGAATTGTCCAACGATTGCTTTCGAACTTTAATCACCTATTTCATAATTAATGCAAGCGATACAATTTTTATTTTTTAAAATCTATTTTCAAAGAGATTTTAAAACTAAACTTGCAGTATATTTAAACGAATTCAAAATGTTATTAAAAATGGCGGATTGTTTTAAAACGCGACTGCAGCGCTACTAGCGGATGTTTAGTAAAGCTGATTTGACGTTTCTCGGTAAAAGCAATTTTCTAAATAAGAGCAAATAAAGTAAATAGCACGAATAGATTTGAAGCTTGATCTCAGTGAACTAATACAAAAGAAAGTGTATATTTCAGGCGTTTGAGTCATTAAAGAAATTCCACACAGCAGAATCATTCTTGTGAATAAACAATAGTGCCATATTTAAGGACATAACCCTACTTATTACCTTCAACATTGAACATTTGAACCACATTATTAGTCATTCCGACCAATTTACGCATACTTTTGTGTGCTTTGCAATTACCTATTTTTATTAAAATGATATTGTAGTGTGTCAGTTTTATATTTTGTACAGTGAACGATAAAATCAGTCCCACATGACAATCGTGTTTATTTTTTTTTCTAGTATGAATTTATTTTAGAGAAAAACATCCTGATTAAGAATAGTAATCAGGAGGATGAAATAAAAGCTATGAACTTTCGCTTCTCTTGGGTCAAACAATTTTTGTGAGGGTAATAAATAACCATGGCCTCAGAAGATGACATTTGCTGGTTTCATGAAAATCTCTCGCGAGAAGATGCTGAGAAATTGCTACAAGAAGGTAAAAGAATTATGTTACAACGTAATTTTGTTAAAAAATAATTATTACAACATACTTTTGTAATAAAATTATTATTACGGCATAATTTTGTTGCAAAATGATGTTACAACAAAATTTTATTTGCATCCGAAAGTGTTGTGTTAAAATACGTAAATGATTTGTTTTCGTCGATGAACAGAAACACATTTATTGTTTTTGTCATCATGAAAACTGTATCGTTTCGTCATTGGAATTTATTCTTGAAGTTAACTGTTTTTATCAAAAGATGGTTTCGTGCAGAAATTTGCAGTTTTTTCATTTTTCTTTCTAAATTAAATCAATAAAACTAGAACTGTGTTTACGTATTTTTATTACTATGAGAAATTTAGTTCGAAATATGTGATTTACGAATAAAAAATGAGAAGCTACTATTTATTACAAATTATTATAAATGAAATTGTTATTATTTTTATTATTATTATTTTTATTATTATTATAAATTAGTTATAAGTTTTGGGATTATCTTTTAGTAATAATACAAATTACATCAATGATATAAATTACTTTGCACTATCAATTGTATACATTATTGTTTATTATTTGTATTCAAATGTTCTGTTAAATATTTCGAATTTTTTGAAGACGAGCACGGGAACGGCACATTTTTAGTCAGAGAAAGCAGTTCTTCATCCGGAGATTATGTTTTATCAGTGCTACATAAAGGAGAAGTTATTCACTATCAGATTAGAAAACACGGCGAAGATGCGTTCTTTTCAATAGGTGAGTAAAGAAAAGTTAACAAATTGTAGTTATGGCTTTCTCACAGAAGAAGTTCTATTGTTTATTAGTAATTAATATATTTACGAAGTTTATTCAGTATTAAAATATTTGAATATTTATATTTATAATATTTATATAAGAAAAGAAATTATGTTATTTAATTTTGAAATTTTCAGGAGATGAAACTACAATTCACGGATTAGATACGCTAATAGAGTATTACCAGGAAGATAATCATGAACTAGAAATCAAATTAAAGACTCCAATAAAAGGTGTCCCTCCACCTCACGATACGAGGAGACACGGTCGAACGAATTTATTGCACAGAGCTACCATTCAAGTATGACTAATATTTTGCTAAATACTCTTTTCTCATTTAATATTTTAAATTTAACATCCGGCTCGTAACTTTCGCTTCTAGTTTTGTCTATTTAAATAAAAATGCAGATCATTTTGAAAAGATTTTAAAGAGATTTCAAGTAGAAAACGTCTTTGTAATAGTATTTTTAAATCGACTTTATGAAATAGAATACGTTCTGTTAAATAAAAGATGTTCTGTTAAGTAGAAGTTCTTTTAAGTAAAATTTCTGTTAAATAGAAGTTCTGTTAAGTAGAAGTTTTATTAAATAGAAGTTCTGTCAAATAGAAGTTCTGTTAAGTAGAAGTTTCGTTAAATAGAAGTTCTGTTAAATAGAAGTTCTGTTAAATAGAAGTTCTGTTAAATAGAAAACGTTTTTTAAATTGGAACGTTTTACTGAAGTACAACGATGAAGATTTTTGCTTTATTGAATAATAAATGATAAGAATAAACGAAAATAATTATAAAAATTGCAAATTACAGCAAAATTACACTATTGTGTCGGAACTCCTGAAATGTGGATACCGAAGTTTAGAAGCTAAAAATCAATTAGGACAAACTGCGGTGCATTTAGCAGCTAAGGATGGAGCAGATGAAATTCTTAAAAAACTTATTCAAAGCACAGCGAGCGTCAATTGTCGAGATTCCGCTGGTTACACTCCCCTTCACGTAAGATTTTAAACCACTTTTAAAGCAATTTGTGTTAATTTTCTTTTAGTTAAAAATTATTTGTTGACTAGTTAATAGAAAGAAAATATTATTTATTGAAAAGTTAATAAGCGAAAATGATTATTTATTGTGTTGTCAATAGGCAAGAAATATTATTTATTGTGTTATCAATAGGCAAGAAATATTTATTGTGTTGTCAATAGGCAAGAAATATTATTTATGGAATAGTGAATAGAAAAAAATATTATTTATCGAATAATCAATAAATAGAAAATACTAAACCGGTTTATAACAAATCGATTGAGAAATCAATTGAAAATGAAAACAATTTTTGTTTCAAAGCAGCCTTTGAATCAGAAAACAAGGTAGGAATCTAATTTTTAATTATGATTAAGGTACCAAGAATTGTGTAGTATTAAGTCACGACTAATAAAAAAAACTCATAAATATTGATTGATGGTTTCCAAAATATCCTTTATTACTATTTTTCTTATCGGAAAATTAATATTGACTGTTTTATAGTACGCCTGCCAAAGCAATTTACCAAACACTGTCCGGAGTCTTATTATGGGAGGAGCAAATGTTCAAGCACGACATACTGAAACAGGTAACAAATAGATCCAAATATTCTGTAGTTTAAATATTAATAAACACAAATTTATTGTTACAAAAAAAAAGTGTATTGTTGAAAATCATTTGATGGTTAAACTAAGTTTCTTTTATTATTTTCCAAACTTGTATTTTTTATATTTATGTACACAAACAACCGATATTGTAAATATTTTTCTACATTTCTGGATTCATTATTCTTTATTTTAGGAATGGTTCCCTTGCACGAAGCAGCAAGTAGAGGTCATAAAGACGTGATTGAAGTTCTTCTTTGCTTAAATGCACCAGTGAATCCTAGAACTTTGGCAGATGATGTCCCTGCTGATCTCGCTAAACGCAATGGTCATTTCGAATGTGAAAAATTTTTAAGTAAGGCTCTGTTTCTGTTACATATTTATTTTTATCCCATTTTTGAAAAATGAGCTCTCGAATTTTGCAAAGCTCATATAGTAATGAGTTTTATTTAATTATTATTATTATTTATTATTTAATATATTAAATCCATTATTTAATGTTATTAAATCCATTATTTAATGTTATTCAATTTATTATTTAATACATTCAATTTATTATTTAATATATTATTCAATTTATTCTTTAATTTTTATTTTTTTAAATTTAATTTTATATTATTTTGTAGGAAATTACCAACCTCCGGCTACAAAAGAAAAATTGAGTGATTGGTATCATGGAACTTTAGACAGAGCTGAAGCGATTCGTCTTTTACACGAAAACGGAGACGTCGATGGTTCCTTTTTGGTTCGCTTGAGCTACAGAAATGGAGGAATATACGTTCTCTCTGTTATGTATCACAAGCACCCTTATCATTTTCAGATACAAAAGAAGGTAAGACCTAAATGTACGGTAGATAATGAAAAATTAATTTAAATCAAAAAATTGGTTTCGATTTTCATTGACTCTGATTTAAATCATTCATTGATTAAAGATTGATTAACGATTCATTGATTCGATTTAAATTAAAACTGATTTCAGTTTGCGTAGAAATTATTTTTGTATTGAATTCTAATTGCATTGAATTCTACTTTAATTGAATTCTATTTGTTTCATTAAATTTAATTTCACAATTAAGCTAACAATTCTTGTATTTCCTTTTTACTCACAGGGAGATCTTTTATTTATTGACAACGGGCCGTATCTCTCGTCTTTGGAACACGTTGTAGAATATTATCGATGCATTCCGGACGGACTTCCCTGTCCTCTGCTCCATCCAATGAAGCCTGGACCAAAACCACCCATTCCTGAAATGCCGCCTTCGATATTCAATGGGGTTTGTATGAATTATGAATAAAAATAGGTAAATCCAAAATATAAATAATACCCAATCGATTAGTTAATATTTTAATTTATAATTTATTTATATTAGTTTATAATTTTAAAAAAATTTAATTTAATTAATTAATAATTATTTTTTTTAAGTTTATATATTTTAGATTTTAATGTTCTATTTTTTCATTTCATAGAGCACCCTTAAAAAAAAGAAAGAAACGAGTCCAAGGAAAGGAACTTCTGATTCCGTTATGAGTCAAACATTGCCTAAACGTCATCATCAGAGTAATTCTCTTGAAACTACAGAATCTCGTCAAGATAATTTAAGACCTCTGGCATTCTCTACACTTCCGAGACGAACGTCCGTTTCACCAAAACCGGAAATTAAGGCTAATCACAAAGGTAGAATTAAAAAAAAGTAGAAACACAAACGTAGAATTGCATTATACAATTATTCTAGATTTTTTAGGAACACTTATCCTGCTTCCCAATTAGTTTAGGAGCACTTATTTTATTCCTTTATTATTCTAGCTTCGCTTATTTTATTCGCTAGTTATTTTATTTACGCTTCTTTTATTTACACTTTTTCTATTCTGTAGTTATTCTATGTACTTCATTCTACGTACAATTATTTTATTCTCCATTTATTCTACGATTACTTATTATATTCTAGGTTTTATTCCTGTTGAGAAACTCGTTTTAGGAGAGGTTTTAGGTGAGGGAGAATTCGGAGCAGTTTACGAAGGCGTTTATAAATCTGATCCTAATAATGAAGAACCAGTGGCAATAAAAACTCTTCGTGATTCTTATAATAATGCAACTCGCGAGGAATTTTTAAGAGAAGCTCGTCTAATGATGACTCTTAATCATCATTGCATTGTGAAACTCATCGGCTTCTCCGAGGGACCACCTTTGTTAATGGTAAAAATAATTTACAATTTCTTGATGAAATTCGAAATTAGAAGATTTATTTTTTAACTATTAACTAACGATTTATTTCGATATTACCTTTATTGAACAATAAAGGTTTTTTTTATTTTAATAAATTTTATTCTCTTGGGCTAGAATAATGATTTTATTTTCATAGACAAATAAAGTGTACTTTTTCAGGTTCAGGAACTTGTTTCTTTAGGATCAATGCTAGCGTATCTTCTCGAATTTCCTGACAGAGTTAGTGCTCAATATGAACTTAAACTTTGGGCTTCACAGATCGCTTGTGGTAAAAAATACACTATTGCTAACAATTTGTATTTAGAATAAAAAAAGATTTTATTATAAAAGAAATATTTTATTCGAATCTTTTGTATAAAGAAATAAAGAAATATTAATACTTCTGTGAGGAAGCAATAAATAAATTTACATCTTTTTAGGTATGAAATACCTAGAGGAAATGCGACTCGTGCATAGAGATTTGGCAGCTAGGAATATTTTACTGGCTTCTAGAAATCAAGCGAAAATCAGCGATTTTGGATTATCACGGACTTTTGGTTCTAGTGATTATTATAAAGCAACAGCTGGTGGAAAATGGCCAATTAAATGGTAAGTTTAGTTTTTTATGTTTTACTAGCTTTAATTCTTTTTTATAATTTATTAACCGTTTCAGGTATGCGCCGGAATCCTACAACTTTGGTAATTTTACACATGCAAGCGATGTTTGGAGCTACGGAATTACATTGTGGGAAATGTTTTCCTACGGAGAACAACCTTATGGCGATCGACGCGGTGTTGATGTAAACTATAAATTGAAATTAAGCATTAAAGAAAACTAAATGAAAATCAAAATAATATTAGAGTAACATTATTCTATTGAAATCTAACTTAAATAATAATTGAAATCTAATTGAAATAATAATTATAATTGAAATCTAATCTTATTATAAAGAATATTCTAAAAAGAACAATATAAAAATAACAATACCGTTTTTTTCAGGTTATTCAATTAGTAGAAAAAGGCGAGAGGCTTCAAAAACCAGATACCTGTCCCGATGACGTTTATAAAATAATGCAGCAGTGTTGGTCATATGAACCTGAATTTCGCCCGACGTTTAAAGATCTTTTAGAAATTTTTAGTAGCGATCCTGATTACGCGAATATTAAGGAGCTCGTGCCAGAAGTGGATATCAGCTGATAAACACTGACATAATTGTTAAGGATTATTCTTGAATAATTGCTGACTGATGAAAACTGTTTATTTTTTAAACAAAGGTATTGATTCTTCCATAATTTTATCTTTTATATTCGTTAAATCGACTGTTTTTTTTTCTAATAATTTTAGATTTTACAATAACGAAGGCCATAAAACGGATACAAATTATTTAATGTAAAACTATTTTTTTTAAATATTTTAAAATGTTACATTTTTATTTAATTAAACGACGTAAAAAGCGTCGACAGTTTTTAATTAAATTCTTTAATTGTGAGACCAATGTGTTGCCATAGTGGTGAATTTTTAAATTGTAAAATAAGTTCTATTTAAAAGGAAATTAAGATTTTGTTTGTGAAATGTTTATTAAAAGAGATTAATATTAATGATGATTGTTAAATAATGTAAGAAAAATTCTGATGACAAATTTATAAAGAATAGTTTGGTAAATATATTTACAGTTGACATTAAATTTTTTGTTATTTAATAAACCGAAAGTGAATGACTCGGATTGATTGATAAATTCTTTACACTTCAACGAAAGTGAATGAATGAATTTATTATTATTTAATTAATTAACCGAATTTTAGAACCAATAATTGAAAATTAAATTCCAAATCAGGTAAAATTGAAAAACACTCATTTGTTTGTAGCATATATATTTTTTCAGTTTTAAAATTGCATTTTGTAAACAGAGGACCAAATATTTCTGTAAAAAATAAATCTGCACTTATATTATTATGATTATGATTTTAAAATAATCTGCTTACTATCATTTTATACTTTTTCACACAAAAGGTATACAGTTTAACAAATTAAATATTGATAGTAATATAATTGTCTCATAATGATGTACACTTTCCTGAGACGAAAAGTCCATTGTTACATTAAAAAGGCATTTTATCCAGTACGAAATTAATTTGTCTTGCAATATTTTTAACTCCGTGCAAGAGAGATAACGTAGTACACAGATACAGTCATAATTTGAACATTTTTAGACATTAACTACAGATTTATTCCTAAGTAATATAAATATAAAATTGTACTGTATAGTATAACAGTTTCTTTTTTGTAGATATAATAATTTAAAGATATTACAATCACCCGGAAACAACAATTATTCACTCCATTTAATTTACGCTTATTATTCTTGACTTGAAAAGTTCATAATTAGGTGTAAATTACTTTGTATGATTGTACTATTCAAGTTTATCAATTCAACAACGATTATAAACAACAACTGTATATCGACCTTACATTTTGATGAATTCATGAAATGTTATAAAGACAAGCATTGCTGCAATCAACGACAACAATTAACAGGCAATTGCAAAAGTTTTTTAGATTATCAAATTTGACATAGCAGAGAATATTTTCAAGAGTAACAACAAAAATTAGTTACAAACAAGTTACAGTCAGTTGTATAATTAGATGCAATTCCAAATGATCAAGAATTTGTGCTTAATTTGTAGTTTCTAATTTTGTGCACTTCTGCAATATCGATTTACCAGTGAAAAGAATAATTCAATGAAGATGAATCGAGCGATGTTAAATTAATGATAATAATAAAAATAATAATATAATAATAATATAATAATAATAATATAATAATAATAATAATAATATAATAATAATCATCATCATCATCATCATTATCTTTATCATAATCTTAAAAAATAATTGGAGTAAACATAATCATTCAAAGAAGAAAATGAATGCAAAGTTTGATGATATAAAAGATTGGTATTATTGTACATTTTTTTCACATCGAGATTTGTAAAAATGTATCGTTCTCAACGTAAAAAAACAATGTCAATCATCAGTTCGCGACGCAATTACTAACGCGGATCAAAACTTATTTTTTAACACTAGGCTACGGAAAAGAAAATACCAGAGATAAATTTCTCTAGATTGAGGAATGTTGAAATTAAATTCAGACCTAAATTGCTTATAAATTGCTAGCTATACACAATTGCTTATAAATTAATTTCAATTCGTACTTCTAAAAATGAAGGAAAAAATTAAAAGTGATTCAAGATAACGGAAAGATAAAAAATAGAAATATTTGAAAGATAAAAGGAAAATTAAAGAATAGGATATTCGATAAAGATTTATAAAGATAGAATACAAAAATAAGAAAAATGAAGATATTAAAAAAATAATAAAACAAAGATAATGAAAACAATGCTTCCCTATGAGGAAGCAAAAAGATAATGAAAAGAATTTAATGAAAAGAAGATAATAAAAAAAGATAGTACAAAAAAGATAATAAACAAGGCTTCCCTATGAGGAAGCAAAAAAGATAATAAAAAAAGATAATAAAAGAAGATAATAAAAAAAGATAATAAAAAAGATAATAGAAAAAGGTATTATAAAAAATTAAAATAACAAGATAATAAAAGAGAAATAATAAAACAAAAATGAAAAAAAGAGTGAGAAAGGATTTGAATCGGACAAAAAGTAATGAACGATAATTTAAAAATAATGTTTAATGCTCCTAGAAAGGAGAATAAATAAAAATCAATAAAATAAAAAGAGAGTAACAAACGTAATAAAATGAAAAACAAAATTGCAAATAGAAATACAAATTGAAATTGACGAATTATCAATTGATAAAAGAAAGAAAGTCTTGTTGATTAACTCAAAGACGATAATTAGTTAATCAAGACGATAATACTTGACACATTGTGTTCGTTTATCTTACAATTAAAAGATTGATGACGAGCGTCTTGTTAGACAGACGCGATTTAAATGCTTATTACTTCCAAAGCGTTTCTTAGGCATTGCATGTGCGTCTACTCCAGCGTATGCACTGATAAAGCACAAATGGAAAATAAAAGTAAATATCACATTATCCTCACCATTCGTGACTGGTGAAACCTTCCTTTGTACATGATAATGTTTATAATAATTGTAACAATGGCAATAACCGCACTATTTTCTTCTTGTAAATTATCTATTATTAACGGAATTATTATTTTCTTGCATCTTTCCCATTTGATAATATATTCTGGCACATGAGAGAAAACTTAAACTTTAACGGCTGTGGAAGGTTTGGCTTGAGTTCGACGTCTCGCAAGTTCCGAAAGACCTACTGGACCAATATGAGGTTTCCGCGGACTGTTTGACATTGCTCTGTAGGTGGCTGCTACTTCACTCTGGAAATTAATTTTTAATTATTAATTAATTTTATAATTTTTAATTAATTATTAATTTTATAATTTTTAATTAATTATCTCTTTAAATTATTTTCAAATGGAAGACCAAAATTATATTTTAATTATCTTTAAAGTGTTTTTATTCTAAATAGAAGAGGAATAGATAATTGAAAGATAATCAAAATATAATTAAAAGACAATTGAAAGATAATTAAAAGATAATTGAAAGAAATTGAAAGATAATCAAAAGATAATTAAAAGACAATCAAAAGATAATTAAAAGACAGTCAAAAGATAATTAAAAGACAGTCAAAAGATAATTAAAAGATAATTACAAAACAAATACAAGATAATTAAAAGATAATAAAAAAACAAATAAAAAGACCATTAAAAGACCATTAAAATACAATTAAAAGATTGTTTGAAAATCCACCAAAAGAGAAAAAAGTGGAGAGAAAAATCTGAGAAAAGGCACCTTGAGTGAATCGCGATCTTTGGTGATACTGGGCAAGACTTTAGGAGGGAGATGTTGCCTGTTGGCAATCCAGGGATACTTCAAAATGCAAGAAGCAGTGGGTCTTCGAGTTGGATCAACGTGAAGCATTCTTTTCACTAGTTCTTTGGCTTCACTAGAGATTTGAGTCCAAACTCCTGACTCGACGTCAAGATAACCGGCTCCAATGCGATCTAGAATGTCGTTGGCACTGTCGCCAGGACTGTTCGGAAAAGGGGTGTAACCGCTTAACATGATATACAATAAAACTCCAAGTGACCAAATATCACAGGCTGCGTCGTAACCCTGACGTTTTAGCACTTCCGGTGCCACAAAATTGGCTGTGTAGCAGGGTGTCATTAATAGGCCATTTTCAGCTCGAAGTTGCTTCGCAAATCCCAAATCACAAATGCACAAAGTCGATGGATCGCCTCCTGGTTTAGCGTACAAAATATTCGAAGGCTTCAAATCACGATGAACGACCTGCGGAGAAAAAAACATTAATTCAACTATTGATATTTAATTATTGATATTCGAATTGACTATTTGAATTATTGACTATTTGGATTATTAACTATTTGAATTATTAATTATTTGAATTATTAACTATTCGGGAAAAAAAAATAAAAAAAAATTCGCGAAAAAAATGAATAGATGAAGAAAATAGATAGAAAGATGAATAGAAGAAATAATAAAATGGATAGATGAACAAGTGGATAGACGAGCAAGTGAATAGACGAACAAATGAATAGAAAAAAACGTACGAATAGATGAAAAAATGAACAGAAAAAAACACAAATATTTGAACAAATAAAAAGAAAAGAAGAAAAAAGTGAATAAAAGAAAAAGAATAGACGAAAAAATAGATGAATAGGTGACAAATATCGATCCCTGGTAATTGATTTCTAAAAATAGTTTTGATTGACGTATCAGATATTGAAAAATACCCCGTTCTCGTGGAGATATTTCACAATGCTGGTGACGACATAAAGAACTTCTGCAGCTTCCCTCTCGGTGAAGTTGCACCTCTGCAATAATCGATCTAAAAGTTCTCCACCCCTCAAAAGTTCCAGAACGAGATAAACTCGCTTTTCATCTTCATGAAGGGCTCGAAGTGAAACAATGTGTGGGTGTGCTCCATAACGTAACAAAATTTCTATTTCCTCAGTGGGGTTCCGTTGGCTTTTATCAATAACTTTGATTGCATATTCACACTTGGTAGTCTTATGAACTGCATGATAAACAGTACTAAAGCTGCCTTTGCCGACCTCCTGCAAAAAGTCGTATTCCTCCATCACCGGATTAGGATTGACATAAGCTGGAAAAGTACTAGCTATACTCTCATTATTTCTATTCACTGGATATGTAGCAGTGTCTTCGAGAAGACAGGGCGCAACGAAACTGAATCCACGGAACAATTCGTGCGCATTTGCACTGACCGGCACTCCTGGTGAATCTGTAATTAAATCTTTACTAAATATTGTATCAGATTTCACTTCGAGAGTGACAATTTTTGCTCATTTTACAAAGATGGAGAGATTTTTACCATTTGGAGTTTTGCAGGTGAATTCATTGTCGAAATAAAAGGCGTGATCTTCTCGACAAGCTGCGGGTTTAAATGGAGGTTTTATTTGCTTGCGGTACAAAGCATCCCAGTCAATTGTGGCGAAGAATATGTGGTTTTTTATCTCGTCGCCTCCTCCTAAAATTGTGATTTGTAATTGTACTTTCAAATGGATTACAAATATTTATTTTAGGGAAAAAAGATGTAGAATTACCGTAACCGAGACGATTGACAGGGTTTCTTTTAAATAAGACTCTTAAAAGAGCTTGCGCTTCCGGCGAAAGATTGCTTGGCATTCCTATTTTCGCTTTTAGGATGTGACTCATAGTTTTTTTTCGACTGTCCCCTTGGAACGGAAGTGAGCCAGTGAGCATTTCAAACTAAAAAGAATTGTTCGATCCATCAGGAAACAATATTTTTAATTCATTATTATTGGAGAGACAATTAAATATTTTTAATTGTAGAGATTTCTAAATAAAATGCAATACAGAATTTAAAGCGAAATTGAAAGCAATTTGAAAACAACATTGAGAGCAAATTCAAAATGAATTGAAAGTAAAGTCAAAACGAATTAAAAGTACATTCAAAACGAATTGAAAATAAATTCAGAACGAATTGAAAGTAAATTCAAAACGAATTGAAAGTAAAAAACGAATTGAAAACAAATTCAAAACAAATTGAAAGCGTATTGAGAGCAAATTCAAAGTACAAAGAGATTAAAATATAAATGTGAAAAAAGTATGAATTCTGTAATTAACCATTAAAACGCCATAGCTCCACCAATCAGCGGCAAATGAGTGACCTTTACGAGAAACAATTTCGGGTGCCATGTACTCGACAGTTCCACAAAATGAATAGGTTTTGGAGTCATCTAAAGGTTGTTTGCTCAGTCCGAAATCAGTTAACGATATATGACCCTCCGTGTCTAATAAAATGCTGTAAACAAAAAGGATAACAATTTTAATTTACTGTTTTAACAAGCCATTAGTTGATTAAAACATCAGAAATAAAATTTAGGTAAAAAACTTACTTCTCAGGTTTTAGATCACGATAAATGATTCCCAACTTATGAATATGATCGAGAGCCAAAGCTAATTCAGCCAAATAAAATTTCACATCCTCCTCGGTAAACATTAGCTGCATTAAAATTAATTATAATGCTTTAATAACTTAAAATCAATCGAAATGTTCTAATTAATTAAAATGCTTCAATAACTTAAAATCAATTGAAATGTTCTATAATTCATTAAAATGCTTCAATAACTTAAAATTAATTGAAATGTTCTAGTTAATTAAAATGTTTCAATAACTTAAAATCAAATGAAATGTTTTAATTAATTAAAACTAATTAAATTATTAGTATTCATATGATTTCACATTACTTTTCATGAATACGATTTTACAAAAACTCTCGTCTTTAATGAGACGATCTTATTTTACAAAAATAGAAAAAGTGCATCAATATTTTCAATGAAAATGATTGTAAATTGAAACAAAACCTGTTTAGATAATCGTGAAAAAAGATCCCCTCCTCGTAAAAAATCTAGAATAAGGTAGAGTTTTCCTTCCGTTTGAAATGCATAGTGTAAACGAACGATAAACGGATGTTCCACATCGACGAGAATATTGCGTTCCATTTTTGTTCTAACTCTATCACGAACTACAAAAGTCGATTATTAAAGTCTGATACAATCAATGATACAATTTAATCAAACACCAGTAAATAAAAAATACTTTTTCACCTTTGAGGGTTGCCTTTCTCAACACTTTCATAGCATAAAGGGTTCCAACATCTTTGCCAACGATTTTTCGAACCAAAAACACCTGCAATTAACGAAATATGATTAATTAGATTATATAATTAATTAAAAATTATATCTAATTAATAGGGCAAGAGTATCAGTGTAAAACATTCTGTAACACTAAAGAAAAATAAATCTAATCTGATCTATATCTAATTAATTAAAAATTATAGCTAATTATCTAATTAGAAAAATATAAAAAAACAAAATGGTTTTTAACGTCATTTTGATTTGACAGTGGCTAATAAGACAAGATTCGAAATTTGATTTAATCTTTTTAAGAAAATAATTAACCTTGCCAAAGGATCCTTGACCAAGGACTTTAAGCAATTCAAAATGTCCTGGTTCAGCTTTTTCATGGCCATCTCGAACTACTTCACGCACTTCAATTTCGTGAGATTCCGAACAACCATTTGATTGCGCCACATCTGAAGATTGCGTGCATATGGCTTCTTCTTGAATTTCTGATACCATTTCTGCATCTTCGCCTTCAGATGGTAACATCACGGACTCTTGCTAAATTAAAAAAAATATATTCTATTTACTTAGAAGTCTAAAAAATGAGATTCAAAACTCGATAATTAATTAGGAAACTTAAATTAAAACTTACAAAGGATTTTATACTTTGGTTTTATTATTATTATTATTATTATTATTATTATTGTTGTTATTATTGTATAATTATATTATATAAATATATTATATAATATTATAATAAGTATATAATATAATAACTGACTCGGAGTGATCGATATTTTTTAATAATATTATTATTGCGCATTTCTATTATCGAAATATAAGGAAATTAATATAATTTACATTTTTCGAGTAATTAAATATGCATTCATGATAGTGATCAATTTTCATGAAAATTAATAGAGATAATGAAACAAAAGGTTGCAAAAAAAGTAAAAAAATATAAAAGTGAATGAACGAAGTGAATAAATAAACTTTCGCAAAGAATACTTTTTTGCAAGGAAACAATGCGTATAAATTAATTAAATAAAACAAATGAAATACAAAATGAATAAAAAGTAGTAACGAAATTAAATCAATAAAATGTATCTCACCTGATTAGGGTTCGTGATTACCTAAATGAAAGAACATAATAAAACTGAATTAGACAAATGATAAAAACAGAAAAATTGACAGGAAAATTAATAAAGCAATGGAAATGTTTATTCCTGTTAATAATAAAACTAGAATAAAAATTTACTTGTGTAGTTCAATTAAAAACGAATGTCATATCAATTGTGCATTTATTGATTTCCGTTTGAAAACAACTGCAATTTCAATGAAATTATTTCCCAATCCTTCTTTGTCAAGGATAAATAAAACTTTTGATAAAACTTCTGCGGAACAATAAATAGCAAATTTCCGGAATTTATTTCAAACTCGTGCTAATTTCATAACAAAGTAATGAATACTATTCATTGATTAAATGTTAAATAATAAATATCGGGTAATGAATTAATAATATTTCATATTAAATAAACGAATATTGGATAATATAAAAGTTGGATAATGAATAATTAGTGTATAATAAATATTGCATGAAAAAAAGATTGAATAACTAAAACTTTGATAATGAAGTAATATTGCAAATTAAAAATTAGTATTACTCATATTAATAATGAAAATTACATAATGAAGATAATGTAGAAATAATACATCTTGTGTATTGAGTAAATGCATTGAATGTTCATTAAATTTAAAATACATATTACATGTTATTTTACATGATTAAGTGCCCTTAAACTGAATCAATATTGAGAAAAACCGGTTTTAAAAGGACAGAAATTCTATGTCAGATTTGAAATTCACTATCATTTATTTAATAAATTCTCTCGATGTCCCTGCAGACGTTTGCTCATAGATTAAAACTTGTTATCAAAGTCAAGACCAATAGACTATGAAAATCGATTAATATCAAAACAAACGAATAAACAGATAATAGCACAAGGTCTCAATAAAGTCAATAAAGACAATTTTGTTTATTTTTTCACGCACACACGATTTTCTAACATTATATTTAAAAACGAGTGTCAAATAAAGCAATAAATGAATGTTATTTGAATGAAAATTTAATAAATGGACAAAGGAAAGTAAAGTGTGAGTAAACTATCAAGAATTTTGTGTATAAAAATCTTTTACTTACATGATTTTGACTCCAAGGAACTGTCAAAGTAGCCAGCGGCATGACGATGATTGTTTTTCGTCGGATATTAGAAATGCCACCAATGTATCATTTTCAAAATTAGCAATTGCTTTATAACGAATGTATTTTGCGTGACTTTATTGTAAATTCTTTTTTTAAGCACTGAAAGAAAGCTCCAACCATGAGAAAATCAGTAAAGTGACGTAAGGTTCCGTTCACTTGACACTTGTCGCATGTGTATAGTTCACAAGCTTGCAGCTTGCAATCGCTCACTCGCGTAATACTATTGGATGGAATAAAATACACATTTTCTGGACAAGTTTTTCAGAATTGTGATTGGTTAATTAATCAAGTGACGTCATTTATAAGTAATTCCTATTATTTTCTATGTGGGATGTGTGATTTTTAATTGATTAGTGAGTTTTAATTAGATTTAGGCTGTGCTTTTTAACAAAATTACATTAGGGAATGAATATATAATTTCTACATATCAAGAGAATATTGAATCATCCCTATAAGTGGTTCGTATGACTTGTATACTCGTATTGAGGTTACCTTTGAACCGGATATTAAATAATTGTTACTCAATTTAAGCAAATTGCTTTTTATAACGATAAAAAGTATTTTATAAAAAATAACCTCTTCATTAAAATGTCTAATTGATTAAATGGTCTATCTTCGATTTACCTTTTCTACACCTTTTGCTCCTATTTTTTGTTAATACATTTTCCTGTAATTTTCTTCATTTCATTTATTTATCCCCTTTTACTTTATTTTTCCTTAATATTTTGAAGTATTTGCTTTATTTTTTATTACTTTCGTCTTTTAATGTTTTTCTTTTATCTTCTATCTTTTTTCTTTAAGTCTTTCTGTGATTTTTTATCATTCTTAACTTTGAAATTATTCACATAATAGTATTAAGTATTATGATGAAATAGTTTTCGTGATAAGCATTTTTTGATAATATGAATTTTAAGATTTTATTATTATTTTATTATTATTGTATTATGTATTATTATTGTATTCTTATATGTATATTAGTTTGTGTACTTCGTAAACAACATAATATTTAGCATAATGATCGTAAAATGGTTGTAAACTTTTAAATGTTTACTAAAGATGTTTAAAACATACGCTAAAATTTGTAATTTACAATTTTTAGATAATTAAGGTGACAATGCAGACGATAAAATGTGTAGTGGTTGGTGATGGAGCGGTTGGTAAAACCTGCTTGTTGATTTCGTACACAACAAATAAATTTCCTTCAGAATATGTTCCAACTGTTTTTGATAATTATGCAGTGACGGTAATGATCGGAGGTGATCCTTACACTCTTGGTCTCTTTGACACCGCTGGTATGTCATTTTTAAATATGTATTGTTTATAGTACATTTTAATTATTTTATTTACGTTTAATTAATTTCATTCATTATTTGTACAATTTCTTCTAAGTACATTCTTGAATTTTAAGTGCATTCATTCTTGTACTAACTTTTTGTTTTTAAATACTCCAGGTCAAGAAGATTATGACCGACTTCGACCATTAAGTTATCCGCAAACTGATGTTTTTCTAGTATGTTTTTCTGTCGTTTCGCCATCATCCTTTGAAAATGTCAAAGAAAAGGTATGCAATAGTTTTTCTTTTTTTTCTTAACGTCTTTTTAATTTTCTTTTTCTGAAATAATCTTTATTGCTCAAAGCTTTATTTTTTCTATTCTTTACATTTGTCTGTATTTTACATTTTCTGTATTTAAATTTGTCTGTAATTAAGTTTCATTTTTATTTAATTCTTTTTGTAATTTAATTTAATTTTTAATTTATTTATAATATTTAACTTTAATTTAATTTTTAATTTATTTATAATATTTAATTTTAATTTAATTTTTCTAAGCTTTATTTTTAAATTTTATTGATTAATTAATTACATGGCTTTATTCTTGAAATGTTTCTGTGATTTAGAGTTTTTGTAATTCAATTTCCTGCGATTTTTTAGATTATAATTTAACAAATGCCTTTAATTTACAGTGGGTTCCTGAAATAACACACCATTGTCAAAGAACTCCATTTTTATTAGTTGGAACGCAAGTTGATTTAAGAGACGACGTGGCAATTATTGAAAAACTAGCGAAAAATAAACAAAAACCAATCTCTCCAGAGCAAGGTGAAAAATTGGCAAAAGAATTAAAGGCTGTCAAATACGTTGAATGCAGTGCTCTCACTCAGGTAAAATTTACTTTCTTTTTAGTTCAAGTTTGAAAGAAAAAATCTCAATTGTTTTTTTATTATCATCTTAAATCGTTTCTGAATTTTTAGAAAGGATTGAAAAATGTATTTGATGAGGCCATTTTAGCAGCTCTAGAACCTCCAAAACCACCAGTAAGAAAGAAGTGCTTTATCTTATAAAGCGCTTAGTGGACATTAATAATTTGTGGAAATCGGTAAGACCTTTTCATAATTAATTTAAAAGTAAGAAATAGACGTTATTATTTAAAGATTATCTCTGTTTTAGAAACGCACTATAAGCCGCTCGAATGAACGTAACAGTATCGATCTTGTATTGCGTTATTCGCCTTGTATTATTGAACATTCCTCAAGGTATGAAAAAAGAAGCCTTGAACCTGGTCTTTGCTGAACTTCGTTTAGAAATAGCCAATTATTAATAGAAAAAGTATATCATTTTATGCCTTTGTGGATTTTTTCGATAATCCATTTTTATATATTTACGAATTTGTTAGGGGAAAAAAGTCAGTATTGTAAACAATTGGTACGTGACTTTTACTATTGGACTATTTATTACTGATTTTTAAATAAGTCTGATGGTTTTTAAAATTGATATTGATATTTTTACAATATTTTTGAGAAAAAAATTGCTATGAATTGTGATGGTTGCATTTAGGTCAAGATTTTATTGTAAAATATTATGGGATACTTATGTATTTAAGTATTGTAAAATTCTTGAGCATTTTTTATGAAGCTCTTTGAGTTTCAATACGACAGTATTGATGAGGCAAATGTAGAATTGTCGTTCTAATTAGAAAAATGAAAAAAGCGGAAGCAGGAATAAATAATAGCAAATTTAAAATTAAGAACATTATTTTTCAAGTAGCAACGATTTATGCAATTATCTTAAAATTAAATCGTTGACTAGCAAAAGGTAGCTTAAAATTTCTTTACAATTTTAAATATAAATGAAATATATTTAAAATTTCTTTACAATTTTAAATATAAACGTAACATATTTTTAAACTGTAATTTATTAATTATAATACTCTAGAACTTAGTTCATTTAGTTGATTATATAATAAAACTAAAATAGTTATATTACTATCAAATTAACATTTTTTATTATATTAAAGAATTATAGATAATTTTAAAAATTATTTAAATAAAGAATTAATCTCTACTATACAGTTTTAATTTAATTTCGAATTTTTAATTTAATTATAATTAAAATATGAATAATATGCGAATCGTCAATATAATTCAAAAGTAATAGCATGAATTTAATTTTAGTAATGAAAATATGAAAATAGGTATACCATTTTTATTTATTAAGTCAGTTTATTTTTAAATTTAATATTCTCATCTGTCAGCATAGGGGTGATTTCTGTTCGATCCGACATTTCTGATATTTTGTAAACACAATGAAATGATTCACCATTTTAGGCGATTTTTTCTGTGAATATTTTTAAATCTGTTTTTTTGCAAACTGTCCAAAGTGCACATCAGTGTTTGAAAGGTTTGAAATAAATCACCTTAAATCACGTAATAATTATTTGTAAGGTATTTTATTAACGTTATTTATAAATTCAAAGATTTTATAAAATATTTAACAAAAAGAAGTGAATGCAAATCAAATTGTTGAAAATAATAGCACATTATGCAACAAGTGTGGAAGAGTTGCCATAACCTTTCCACTTATCAAATAATTATAATTTATAACTCTTCCACATGAGTTGCATACGTATATTTTATTATGCTCTTTATTATTTAATTTTTTATATAATATTGGGCACTTTATTTAGGTGTTTAAAG
The DNA here is from genome assembly GCA_011057455.1 of Ganaspis sp. Gsp50. NCBI lineage: Eukaryota > Metazoa > Arthropoda > Insecta > Hymenoptera > Figitidae > Ganaspis > Ganaspis sp. Gsp50. The sequence goes on from WNHD01000606.1 coordinate 43,661, forward strand.
TGTGTTAATTTGTTTGTTACTTGACTCCTGTCATTATTTTAGGTTAAGCACGGGAATGATCATTAATTTATCGTAAAGAGTTAAGTAATTTCCATTATTCAACTCTTTTCGATGAAATAATGAGAGGAATGAAGTTAGGGACACCTTAGCACACTTTAAATACGTAAATAAAGTGCCCATTATTGTGAAAAGTGCAATAAAAATTGTTCAAAAATTGAGACTGAGTTTTGCTTGCAATCAACGAAATTAATTAATGACAGAAAATAAAATCCATTTATTTTGAATGTAAGTTTTTT